>PVJS01037418.1:0-19925 GCA_004027185.1 Glis glis
AAAAAAAAAAAAAAAAAAAAAAAAAAAAAAAGAAATATGGGATATAATGTGGCAATCATAAATATGGATATGTGCCAGAAACATCAAAAGAAAACAGAACATATTTTCATATAATTTAAGAGAAATAAAAATATTCATATAAATTAAAAAATACAAGCATACAAAATATGCCCAATATTTTAAAATAGTAAACACATATTTAGGAACACAGCTGAAGCATTTGAAGTGTGTGATGAATAGAATGGGAGACAAAACTTTGGGGAAAATTTAAAGACAGATGATAATCTACTATCAGGTAAGGAGCATAATTAAATCAATCCTTTGCTAAATAAATAATCCCAACAGCATGAAAACAAGCTCCTGTTGACCTTTTGGATTATTTATTGGCAAGTGTAGATTTATAAAAATTTTCTGGACCACAGGTGAAGCATTCATATGTAATAAGTATACAAGCTGACTCTGTGAGCTTCTTCATTTATGGCTAAATGGGGAGACATAAACAAATAAAACAGGAAGTACTAATAGGTTTTCTGACATGTACTTTTAGAATCATTTGCTGCAATGAATTACTTTTGGGACACAAAGACTTGCTTATATGATTGCAAATCAATATTTCATTGGGAACCACATATATGCAGATAAAATTATAAATACTTTCTTTTACTTTTAATTCCTATTTTTTTCTGTTTTCAAAGAAAATGCATATCATTATAAGAAATTTAGAAAATATTGTTGTTTTTGAGAAGAAAATTAGAATTACCCATATGCATCCATCAGGGGATAAACAATTTGAAATATTTTAGAGGTTGTATTTTTCAGAATTTTCTGTGTGTTCATATGTGGGTTTTGTACACACATTACAACACTTTCATACACAACAAAAAGAAGGAAAATACTACAATGCTATTTTCTTAGGCTGCTATAATAATGTGCTGTATACTGGGTGGCTTACAAACAACAGAAATGTATTGATTTCTCACAGTTCTGAAAGCTGGCAGACCAAAATGGGGGAGCCAGCGTGATGGTATGGGCCCCTTCCAGGTTGTTGATGACAGCCTTCTCCTTGAATCATCACATAGAGGAAGGAGTGCAAGAGAGCTCTCTAGAGCCCCTCTGTAAGGGAACTAAGACCATTCATGAGGACTATACCCTTACGTCCTGATCACCTACTAAAGACTTCATCTCCTAAGACCATCATACTAGGGGTTAGGATTTCAACATGTGGATTTTTGGGAGCACATAAACATTAATTTCACTGCAGCTATTTTGCAATATCTTCATTTTGTAATTTATTATGCACATTTCTAATTTAAGTAAGTATTTTTACAAGGCATTTATAATAGCTTCCTAGTATTCTATGGCATAACTATTAATCAAATTTATTTAGCCAATTCTTACTTTTGGTTATTAAGATTTTTATAATTAATTGCTATCTTAATCTCTGCCTAGCATAATGGAAATATATAGATAATTTTTTTTCTAAGGGTATATTCCAAGAAATGGGTTTGTTGAGTCAAAAGGTATGTACAAGATGGGAGTGTTGGTGCATGTCTGTAATCCCAGACTTGGGAGGCTGAGACAGGGGCATTGCAGGTTCAAGGCTAGCCTCAACAATTTAGTGAGAGTCTCAGCAACTTAGCAAGACTCTGTTTCAAAATAAAAAATAAATAAAAAGGGCTGGGGGGATAGCTCGGAGGTAGAATGCCCCTTGATTCAATCCCTAATATCCCCCCCCACACACACACAAAGTTACATACATGTTGGTGATTTTAATAGCAAATCACATTGCAATGGTAAAACCTAAAATTGCTATATGGAAGGCTTATATGTTTCTAAGTATCTATAAGGTTAAATTATTTTATATATGATGGTAAATCTAATGTCACTTTTGCCTTCAGCATATTTAGAGACATGCTGCTAAGGATATAAAAAAATTATTAAAGGATGATATTAAGCTAAAGATGAATAGCAAGAACATTGCAGCCAGAGCCCCTGAGAAGAAAACTCTCTCTGATACTCACCAGCTGTACAAACATAGACCCGTCTCCTCACTACCATGCGCCTTGGTTTCCTCATCTACAGAATGGAAATAGCACATATTTGTTTTGCAGATTTCATGATTGTGAATGTATATTTGCATACCTATGCTTGCATCGATTTTGGCATATAGTCGTTGCTCTAAAAGTAGTTTTTTGTTGTTGTTAAGATAATTATTTCATTGAATACTAAAAACAAAAAAATACTATGATTTTTGGCCCCTTATATTTCTCTGTTGCACTATCTGGTATTCATACAGTCTGTAGAAAACAATAATTACAAAAATGTAGAAAACTGTCCTTTTATCTGTATATGGTAAAACAAAACACACACACATACACATATACACACAGAGAAAATTTTATTATTTAGCTCAATCCTACATACATAGCATGCAGTTCATTTCTCAAAACTTCATTTTCTAAGAGCATCTATTGTCAAAGAGCAATTATAAGAACACAGATTATAAGCTCTGTTGCTTTTCTGTATCCTTTAAATCTGGACCCTCCTCTGTCATCTAATGAAAACTAAGTGTAATTGCACAGATAAAATTTAGTGACTGGAACTACATTGAATTGTAGTTATTTTAACAAGCTCTACCTTTTAATTAAACACCATGCCTCAGAGGATTTACTTTTCAATATTTGCTTACAATTTTTAGTTAAAGATTTCAACTCCACAGGCTTTTTGCTTTTTTAAAAATTGATTTAGGATGTTTACTATCCATTGTCTTCATCATTCTTTTTTGTCTCAGTTCTTTCATTTCTTCACAAATGATTGCTAACATATTAAAGGCTATTTCATTTTTAAAAAGTAATATGTTTTTATGGAGATGAGAAAGTTCACTTTGGTTTAGTAGTACACAGTTTTGGGGGCCCAGACGGAGAACAGGCTGATGGTGCGCACATGACCTCGACTGGCCCACATAGCTGCAGATGTTTGCTCATCCCACACAGCCACAGATGAATGCACATATCCCATGCAGCCACAGCTGTGTAAGGTATGACTAGGCAAAACACAATGCACATGTGAACGTCATGCTGACATGGACATGTACCATATACACATGCACATGTCCATGCCAGGACATACCATGCGTGCACACATTCACGCTGACATGGATGTGGGCCATTTTGTGAAGAACCTTATATAAGGAATGGGTCTACAGAATAAAGTTGCTGTTTGTTCTCCTCCAAATGGTGGTTCTACATGCTTTCTTCACCCCTGACCAGGCCCCTGACAATTGGCATAGTCAGCAGGATGCAGTGAGTGCCCCCAGTGTCTCTCTGGAGGAGCAGTGCTGGGATCAACAACTCAGGCTGGAAGAGATGTGGCCCTTGGCCTCCATGTGGTTCCTGGTAATGGCATATCTGGCATCCGGGACCCAGCTAGAGGATTGGGATGATGTATGCCCCCAGCCAGAAGATGTTTGGAGGACTCCAGCGGTCCTAGCGCTGAATGTCCTGGTGGCACACTGAAAGGCAGCCGGATGGGTGGCCTGGATGTTCCTGGTGTTGTGACATGCCAGCCATGACTTTCTCCCAGAATAGGAACTCAGTCATGTTACCCAGTTTATAGGGGAACTGGCTGATCTAAGGCCACATGTGGAATTGACTATCTACTGGTCCCTCTGCTATGTGACAATTCAATGTGCCCCAGTGATTTTGGAAATCAGACATTTGCCTCCTAAGCAATATGATGTGTATATATCCCCCCATAGTCGAATACATCCTGGAGGTGGATATATTACAGGGATTGACTATGCAGATAACTATCAGATAATTCTTGCTATGGGAGCATGTGGTAAAGACAATTACTAGAGGACATCTCCATCGTGCTCCCTTACAACTCCCCCAAGCCATGAGGATTGTGACTATATGGCTGTGCAAGTTACCAGGGGAGCATGAAGAAATTGTACAAATGATACTAAAGCTAGAAGAAGCAAGTGTAATTTCCCTGACTCATAGCCCATTCAATTCTCCCATGTGGCCAGTATGAAAACCTGAGGGTTCCTGGCACATGACAGAAGACTATCAGGAACTAAATAAAATGACACTGCCCTTGCATGCAGCAGTACCCAACATTTCAGAACTCATGGACTGTGTGTCACATGAACTGGGACAGTCCCATTACATTGTAGCCTCTTGGCAGAAGCCTGAGGCATGTCACAGTCTGGTGGCACAGGATTTAGCCTCTTGGCAGAAGCCTGAGGCTGTATGGTTGTACCATTGTATTGGTGATATTATGCTACCCTCTTATTCTCTTACAGAGTTAGAAGGAACTACATGCAGTCTCTGAGCCATTCTCCAGGAATGGGGTTGGGCTGTCAACAAAGACAAGGTCCAGGGACCTGGGTATTCTGTCAAATTCTTAGGAGTTGTCTGGTCAGGTAAGACAAAGGTGATAAAAGTGTATCTTAAACCAGGAATGGTCAAACAGTTACAAGAATTGAGTCAGTGATGATGCAGACCACCTATCCTATTGAAGGTTGTCTGAGGTCCTAGACTCAAACCCCCTGGACAGCGGATAGCTCAAACACCCACTCTGATAAAATAGGGTGCATACTTAGAGCAACAAGCACAGTTGTCTAGTAGCCCTTTGTCTACACAGCTACATACTCTACTGAGTCCAGTGCAGTTCTGAATGATAGCTCCCTCAGACCCCTCAGAAGTAGGAGACACCCCAGTCCCTATGAGGAAGGGAGAACCCCTGTGTCCACAGAAGCATGGTATACTGATGGCTCCTGTCATGGGCAGCCACCCATGTAGGTGGCTATAGTTTTAAGGCCACCAGGAAAATGTTTTGGTATGAGACTAGTGCTGGACGCTTCAGCCAATGGGCTGAGCTCTGGGTGGTATGGTTAGTTCTCATGAAGGAGATTGGGCCTTTGCATGTCTGTACATAACAGGGCAGTATACCATGGGCTAACCTTGTGGCTGCCCCAGTGAGTAGTGCAAGACTGGTTGATTGGGTGCTGCCCACTGTGGGGCAAAGATATGTGGAAGGACCTGTGGAAATGGGGCCTCTGGGAAGGAGCTAATATACATCATGTTCTGGGGCATAGGCCTTTACAGATCCCTGTTAATGATGGCTGCCGATACTCTAGTGCAAATCTGGCCCCAACCATCCGGAATGATTGAACGCTTTAACAGACTCCTGAAGGAGTAGCTGAAGGCCTTGGACACCCATTGGGAGAGGTGGCGGGCATGGTGGGCACAAAGGCTCATGGCAGTGCAACTTTTAAATGAGCAACCATGCTACACTGGGCAGGCCCCCTTAGATAAGGTAAGCACCGAGTTACCAGTGGAGGCAGCTGAAGGTCTCCTGTGGTGAATCATCCCCGCTATTGTAGACAACTGGACTTCTTTAAGAACCTGAAACCACAGCAGCCCAAAATGGGATGAACGATGCCACATGATAGAGGACTTGTTTCACCTAGACTGTGATGTGATAATAACCCTTGTCACTTTGTTGGGATATGCTATAGAAAATGGGTAGAGCTGGGCACAGTGGCACATGCTTGTAATCCCAGTACTTGGGAGGCTGAGACAGGAGGATTGCAGATTCACGGCCAGTCTCAGCTACTTAGTGAGGCCCTTCACAACTTAGTGAGACCCTGTTTCAAAATAAAGAATAGAAAATAGGGCTGGGGGTGTAGCTCAGAGATAGAATGCCCCTGGGTTCAATCCCAGTACTGAAAAAAAAGTGTGGGGCTGATTAACAGGGGAACATGTAGAGCTTGCAAGCATAGCACCTATTTTGTATAGAACGGGTACAATCGAATTCCTGGATGGTTGCCCCAAGAACTATGTTAACTTTGTTTATTCCAGGGAGTAGTATTATAGATGTAGAGCTACAGGTGGAAGCCTTAGCCCAAGGTGTTGCAGAAGCTTTAAATATGTCCCAGTGGGCTCTTTCCCTTTTAATGAAAAAAAAAACACTCAGATATGGAAGGTGGCTTTTAAGAGTAGAATGACTTTAGATATGTTCACTGCTGCCCAGGGTGCAACGTGTGTTTTTCATCATGTAGAATGCTGTGTATACATTCCAGACCACCAGCAGCAGGTACAACAAGCCTTAGCAGAGATGGATGAGGAGGTACAGGCTATTCATGCCTTACAGGAGGACTCGCTTACAACCTGGTGGAACTCACTGGGCCCCTCCTGGAGATGGGTATTGACTGTCCTTGCCTGTGTGACTGGAGGACTGATAGTCACCTGTTGCACCCTCTATTGCTGTTGTGGTCTTTGGGCCCAATATAATGCCCTCTGGCTCAAGTCACATACCACCACTGGTGGGGGCTCAGAGGGAGTACAGGCCATTGGCACAGACACAGTGTCACCTGGCCCACACAGCCACAGTTGTGTACTCATCCCACGCAGCCGTGGTTGAGCACACTTTCACACAGTCACGGAGGAGTGCCTATCCCGTGCAGCTGCAATTGTGTAAGGTACAACTAGGCAAAACTCAATGCGCATGTGCACATAATACTGACATGGACATGCACCATACACATGCACACGTCCACGCCAAGGATGTGCATACAACACATGTACACGTCCATGCTGACATGGATGTGCACCATTTTGTGCAGAACCCTATATAAGGAACGGGTCTGCAGAATAAAGTTGCTGTTTGTTCTCCAGATGGCTCCATGTGCCTTCTCCATCCTGGGGTCTTGCTGCCTGCAACCACAGCTGACCCTCATCCAGGCCCTGACAACACTAAATTCAATATATTATACTAGACACTGTGCAGAATTTGTGTAAGTCTGGATTAGGGCTACGGACTTTGGATGTCTTACAAATGATGTGATAACATATTATATATATATATATATATATATATATATATATATATATGTGTGTGTGTGTGTGTGTGTCGTGTATATATACATACAACTACATATATACACATGTATATGAGTGTATATATAAATGTATGTGAATATATGCAAATTTGTGTACATATACACCTATGTATATATACATATATGTATATGTGTAGATATATTAAACACACACATACATATGCTGAAACATTGGGGTACAATATAAATTGTTTTTAATATATACCTTATAAATTAGATTTTGAAATCAAGCATTGGCTCATTCATTTTTGGAATTTGTATCTACCTGAGAGTGGATGCTCTACATTCATAGCTTGGAGTTTATAGTGTGTAACTAATAGAAGGAAGGATGCTATTGTTCTTTACCAGTAGTTTGATAATCAATTGGCAGCTCAACAAGAGGACCTTGGGGGTAGAGGCTTCTACCGCTAGTCAGCTCATTGTACAATATGTAGCTAACCATTGACAGAAATAGGCCACAGAAATAGTAATCTTTAGAAATAGTGATCTTTGTTTTTGAGACTTGCAGAAACTGAAAAAAATTTTCATGGCTAAGTAATCAGGACAGGATGTACACCGCCCAGCCCTTCTGCTGCAAGGAGACACACACAGGCTGGGAATATCCATCAACCTCCCATATGAGCTACCCTGGTCAGCTTCCCTGAAAGAAGGGCTTGGACACAGAATTTCCCCCTTTCTTCTCATTGAGCCAGTTTTACAAATAAAGTCACCTTCCTTGTCTCCACATATTGTCTCTCAATTTGATTGGCCAATAATGGGGGTGGACCTTAATTCTAACAATTTCACACAGAACAAGAGTTGTAGGCAGTATTTAAAAGTTAACAGCAGGGATATAAATAGCCTATGTTGTTGGTGTTTGAGAATATCAATTACTCTATATGACTTTTCCTACTGAGTTTGAGAACAGCTGAGAGGGAAACACAGAAGATAGACAAATGGAGATCAAATTGTCAGCTTTATTACTGATAAATCAATCCAGCTTTAGAGGTACAGGCAAATGAACTTTTGAATATTCCACATCTATCATACCCCCTGTCACAACCAGTCTTGGAAACTTTCAAAGCAATTCTGGCATGGTCAGCTTTCCATAGATAACAGGCTGAGGCAAGGCTTCTAAGGCCTTGTTGGTAGATTCCAACCTAAAATAGCAAGAGTGAGGAATAAAAGGGAAATGATTTGGGGAAGGAAGGAAACAAGTAAGGTGGCGGGTGCCTGACTTACCTGGTCCAAGCTGTGCATTTCCTACCTGGGGTTTTGTATGTTGGATACCTTCCTGACAGACCACCCTCAACCACTGATGCTCAGAACTGTGATCTGAAAGCAGGAAGGCAAGAGAACTTATTTTCTGGCTCTGTCTTCACTCCTCTCTTTGGCTGTGCAAAGCTTGCCCATGAACCATTAAACCACTCACTTAGGACAACTAAGGAGTTGTGTTGTCTGGCATTCTGGACAGCATCAGAACCTTCTGGGCCCTGCACTTGAGCATGCTCCAGGATAGGTAAGCTCTGGCCTCCACTTGCTCTGGCTGGAAAGTCCCATAAGAAGCATTGCTTCTAAAATAACCTGAAACTAACAGTCCACTGGGGATCCTTCCCTCTGAGAGGCTGCCAGAGGCCTGAGAGATGTTCCATGATGGACCTTCATGACTGCCTGCAGTTGGCTTTGCTTTCTTTGTGTGCATCAGGTACTGGGTCCCTTGGAAATAGGGAATACATAACCTTTCAAGTGGTTCTCCAAAAGCTCCACTCACGAGGTTTGGGCTTAAGTTGCAGTGCTTCCTACCACCCACTTCTATGGTTCAGTATTAAACACTAGACTCCCACTCTAAATAAATCCACCTTAGAAAATTCTTCTTTCTTTTGACTCTTTTGATCTTTTTACATAGTCCCCACAATAGGCTCATTTTAGAGACTGATACCAGTTATCTAATACTCTTCTGAAATTCTTCCAGGAATCTTATTTTGGAATTTCCTCCTTTGTATCTTTGTGCCCCACTCAAATATTCAGATTTGACCTTCTGTAAAATCAGAGAACAGTGCTTTGGAGCCTGAACCCTGGAGCCAGCTGGCAGAGGGTCCATCCTTGGCCAGCATTTTCCAGATGAAACTTGCGGGAAATAATTTATCATCTCTATGTCTCAATTCCATCATTTCTAAAACACAACTAATATTATAATAACAGACACTATTAGGTATGAATCACTAGAAGCTTGATTTAAAATTATTTCTACTGGTTGAATGATGTTTATTGAACTTCATTCTCTTTCATAATAAAGTTCTCTGAAGGAAATTATACTTCAGAAATGAAATGACCCCTCCCTCTTAGAAAATAAAAGCCAAATAAATATGAATATCCTCCCAGGTTTTTATTTCTCAGTGATGGCAGGTGACTTTCTCCTGAACCATAGACTTTGAACAGCTGCAGCCAGGTGTGCTACTCTTGAGCACCTTGAAAGTTGGTAACAACTGAAAGTCTATCATGTGCCAAAGTTGAAGATGTTACAAAACTTTTTGCACTTCCCTGTAGCAATAGCTTTTCACAAAGAAAATCAGTATCCCCACATTCCTACAACAACAACATTCCTACTGTTTTGGTAAAGATCACAAATGACTCACCAACGTGACTTAACTCTGTGCCCACCTTACTTTATTAAGAGTGCTTTAGTTCCTTGCTTCATCTTCCTGAAATCCTTTCATTTGTCCTGTTTTGTTTGCTCCTACTTCATTGTTCTTTCCTTCACAGTTTTCATGCAGCTTCCTTCTTTTCTGCTCAACCTCTTAATCTTGGAGTGCCCAGTGTTCAGTTCTTAGTTACAATCTCTTCTCTACATTCCACTCTCTCTCTTGGAAACATCATGTAGTCCTTTGACTTTATCATATTTTTGCTAACATATTCCAGATTTTTTTCTTCTGGCTCAGACTTCTTCAGTGCAATACAGATTTATATTCCCAAGTGCCTATTCAACAAAATTGTATTATTTGCAGGAAAATGGATGGACCTGGAGGACATTATGTAAAGTGAGATTTGCCGGTCACAGAAAGTGAAGAGTTGTATGTTTTCTCTCATTGGAAGAACCTAGGGAGTAATTGGGATATAAGAGGGTCTTTAGAGAATGGAGGAGAAACCCCAGTGGAGCAAGGAAGGTGGTCTTGGGATGGCTAGGGTGGGGGGAGATGGAGAATTAATGAAGGAAATACTTCCATTGACATTATGTACATATGTGAGAATACCAATGCCAATCTCAATATCTTGTATGGGGAAGGGGGTGTGGGGAGGGAGCTGGAGGGTAAGCTCACCAAGTGCTGTGTACGCGTATGTCACCATCACTATGAACTACATTATGGTATGAGATTATAATGCACCAATAAATGTATAAAAAATCACCACTTAACAGGCATGGTGGTGCACGCTTGTAATCCCAGTACTTGGGAGGCTGAGACAGGAGGATCGCAGGTTCGATGCCAGCCTCAGCTACTTAGTGAGGCCCTCCGCAACTTAGTGAGACCCTGTTTGAAAATAAAGAATAAAAAATAGGGCTGGGGGTGTAGCTCACAGGTGGAATGCCTCTGGGTTCCGAAAAAAAAAAAACAACCACTACTTGGATGTCTAATCTCTATATAAAATTGAACATGTCCAAATGCCTATCTCATCCCTTCCCTCTACCAATGCCACTCCCCCTAAAATCCCTGCTCTTTCCACCATCTTCTGGTTTTAGTCAATAGCAACTACATACCTCCAAATGCTTAGGACAAATCATTGGGGCCATATATTTACTCTCTTTTCTCTTGTTACCCACATTAAATTAATTCAGAAGTCCTATTTTCTGTACCTTCAAAATATGTTCGGGATCTGATCCACTCTCACAATTTACACTATCATCATCTCCTGGATATCTAGAGTAGCCCCTGGTCAGTTTCCGTGTTTCCCCTCTTAGCCCCGCCACTGCCCCGTAGATCCTATTTCCAATTCAACAGCCTGAGAGATCCTTTTAAAATGTCAGCTTAAGCCGGACCACCACGCTTGTAATCCCAGTACTTTGGGAGGCGGAGACCGGAGGATCCGGGTTTGCGGCCAGCCTCAGCGCGCATGGGCGCGCGCATGATCGATCAATCGAGCTCTCTCTCTCTCTCTCTCTCTCCCTCTCCTCTCTCTCTGTCTCTGTCTCTGTCTCTCTCTCTCTCTACCTAGTGAGGCCCTCCGCAACTTCGTCAGACCCGGTTTCAAAAATAAAGCATAAAAAAAAAGTAGGGCGGGGGGGGTGTAGCGCGGAGGTAGAACGCCCCTGCGTTCAATCCCCAGTACCGCAAAATAAATAAATAAATAATATAAAATGTCAGCTTATGTCATTCCTCTGCTCAAAATTTCCAATATTATGCACACTACTAACCTATGCCCCAACATTTCCACTTCTGAGTGCATCCTCAAGAGAAATTAGATTACATGGCAACAAAAAGAGGAACTACACTAAAATATTCATAATAGCTACACACTGACAGCCACTCACATGTCACAAATGAGAGAATAGAGTTAAAAATGGTGCTATATTCATTCAATGGAATAATACACAGTAAAAAAGACAATACTTAGATATGGATGCATGTAATAGTAGAAATAAAAGTCAAAATATTCAAACTATTGTTCTGGGCCCCTCAAAACAGCCAGGCCAAATACTATATCTCTCACAGTCCCATGCATATGAAGAACAATTACGCATGAAACTAATCTGTGGCAATAGAAATTGGAGCATTGGTTGCTTCTTTGGAGGTTGGTACTGACTGGGAAGGATGAGGGAAACTTTCTGCGGTCACAGTAACACTCAGTATCTTAATCTGGGTGGTGTTTATACAAAAATTATATGGATAGAAATTCACAGAATTTAATATTTTTTATTTTGCTGTATGTAATTTGTCCTCTGTAATTTTATAAGAATTTAATTTTGCTATCAAGTACCCTACCCTCTAAAAATCTTATAGTAACCCGAGGCTTTCATTGGTTTATTTTGTAGCTGACATTATCTGAACCCAAGTACCTAAAGACCCTCAGAGACAAATTATCCAAGCAGGTGCATTTTAAATGACCTGCTTTGGGGTTTTTGTTTTGTTTTGTTTTGTTTGCACTGTCCCTACAGTAGAAAAAAAATCTGTTTTCTTTTTGTAGGAAAACAGACTTACCGTGATTGGAAGTCCCCAGCCCATTCTGTAAAAGCATAAAAGGAAATAAAAGGCAGAAATTCATAAGATTGTTCCTAGCAACGCTCAGAATTCCAAAACCTTCACACAGCTGAGTCCTGAGACAGTGTGCAGCATCTCCCGCACTGCAGATGTGCTTGGGGAGCCTGTACTGAGCAGAACTTTGCTTGGCAAAGATTTGTCCTCATCGTGGATAGCCTCCATGTGAAGTGACAATAACTCCTCAGAATAAGATTGATAACAAAGTCTATTTGACTCACAGGGAAAATCTCTCGCTAACACCAGATTCCTGCTTTAGGTTCTGCTAAGGTACACCATGATCCCTCAGATTGCTTCTCTTTCTAAACTCAGCTACAACTGTAGGTGTGTATGTACCTGCTAAAAAGTGGGAACTTTAGCACATGGTACTTTATTTGGCCCCTTGCTAGACTCCAATCAGTGAAAGGTTAGGATGAAGGGGAGTCCACTTCTGTCTGGTGTTTCCTCCAAAGAACTCTGTATATAAGGAAAAAAACAAATGCATCAAATAGAAAAGCAATGGCTTGGTGGTGCACAATAGCACTCTTATCTAGAAAGGCAACTTTTGAGACCCGCGTGGTGGCTCACGCTTGTAATCCCAGTACTTGGAAGGCTGAGATAGGAAGATCACAGGTTCAAGACCAGTCTCAGCAATCTAGCGAGACCCTGTTTCAAAATAAAAAATAAAATCGGGCTGGGAGTATAGCTTGGAGGTAGAACACCCTGGGTTCAATCCCTAGTACCACAAAAAAAGACATCTTTTCTCATTAGTATGAATTGCTGATACTGTTCATATTATTGAGCACTTATTAAGGATCATGCAATTGGAGTAACATAGATAAATATCACATTTCTATGGGTTGGGGTTTGTCATTATCCCTATTTTGCAAGAGAAAAGTGAAGCTTAGTGCAGTCAAGGAACTTATTCCAACATTACTGGGCAAGTCAGGTCTGGGAATTTTAAAATCATTTTAACTTTGGTTTCCTCATCAAATTTAAAAGAGGCAATATACATCAAATGGCCAAGCACTGCCCTGAAAATGACACAATGTAGGGGCCCCAATAATGGAAGTTATCTTCTTATTTTTTCTCACCTATTGAAATCAGTATATATTCACTTTTTAGAACTTCTAGAATATCTCTAGTTCTTAATCTCAAAACAAAGGCTCTAATATGACATTTATTTATATATTACTTGAGAACCACATAAATGTGCAAGCACTGCATTTTTCACTGGCTCTATAAGGAACTCCCAGGCCCCTGCAGATGATAAACCTCTCCCCCAAAGTGAAATTATAACCACACACAATGGGTTTGCCCCTTAGTGAGTGAAAAACAAGAAGTACAACCAGACAATAAGAGTAAAACGAGGTTTATTACATGCAACAAGTAAGGAGAACACTGGGAATAACTCCCAAAGCAGTATCTCCCCAACAAAGAAAATGAGGGGTTTTTATCGGGGAAGCTCATGCATATTCATATTGGAAAGACTTCACTACATCTTGAGGGAAGCACATTTCTTTCTTTTTTTTTTTTTTGCGCTGCTGGGGATTGAACCCAGGGGCATTCTACCTCTGAGCTCCACCCCCAACCCTATTTTTTATTCTTTATTTTGAAACAGGGTCTCACTAAGTTGAGGAGGGCCTCACTAAGTAGCTGAGGCTGGCTGCGAAGTACTGGGATTACAAGCATGCGCCACCATGCCCGGCTGAGGGAAGCACATTTCTGAGCATGCTCAATTTGAGATCACATTTCTTCATGCATAGCATGTTCCAAAACGGGGACTAGGAACACTAGCATTATCATGAAGAACTAGCATTATCATGAGATTATAATGAGCAAAGATTATTATTGGTCACCTATAAGAATGACTTAGAAATTCTGTCTGGTTCCTTGTGGTTTTCTCTGAAGGGTCTTATCTCAAACAAATGAACAAACCAAAAAACAACTTTGAAGGACTGTTGTTAACTGTTAGTCCTTTAAAAGGGCAGTGGCTTTTCCCTTTGCCTGTAGGAACTTACCCCTAAAATTTTCTGCCTAGCAGCTAACAGAATAAGATGTGCTGAATTTTGTAATAGATGTGTCTATAGAACACTACGTTCTTTCAATAGCCTGGATTGCAATTTCATTTGGAGCATTATTTATTCAAAATATTATTTTATTATCTTTCCATATATTAAACTTTTAATTTCTTTTTAGTTAAAATTATCATTCATCTCAGTTTGAAGATCGCATTATTTGGTAGTGAAATTTAAAGTAAATTTGGTGTTGCTAGTTCACTTTTTCATTATTTTTAGAGGCAAGAAGATGTGATTCCATATAACCTCTGCAAATTGTCTAACCTCTCTGAATTTCAGTACCCTGCTTGTAAATGAGAATAATAATAACATCCTTGTAGGACTTTCTTCCCTATCATGACTATATATTTGGTTTCTCAGCTGAGTATTGGACATATAAGAAATATTCCTTCGATATTTCTTCCCTCTCCTATTTGCAACCTATTCAAACGGTGTTTTGTCTCTTACTTGCATGTTTTCTTGACATAAAACAAGTAGCATTTTTTATTGTCTTTATTGCTTTTCTTAAGCCCAAGCTTTAGCCTTCTTGACCCATTCTTTAGAGTTTGTAATATAGTTTTATTTTGCTTTTATCCTTGGCTATATGAACATTACTTCATATCTTGTAAAATAAAAGGTCATAAACCAATTCTCTGTGTAGACATATTGGCTTACTTATTTATCCCTTCTCATAACTTTTTATAATTTTATTTTGTAGGTTATTATTCTTTTGGATTAGGGTACCTTTTTGACTCATTTGCCATAGCTTATAGCTTTTTTTCTTATACTTTAATTTATATACCCAGAACTAAAGTACATGTGTCTGATGTGCCTATTATTTTCATTCTAGATTATTTAGAAACTAACAAAACCTGTTATTTGTCCCCAAGGTTTTTGTCATATCCACCTTATCCTTCAATTATTTCTTATAATTTAGAATTAAATCCAAAAGGCAAAAGGTAAATTCCTTTTTGTTTACTCTGCTCTTCAGTGAATAAAATGATGTAAGACAAGAATAAAAATGTATCTATCAGGCACTCTACTTTCACTAAAACTAGATTTCCAAGTGAAGTTCATATGGTTGAAATTCCATGATGCTACTACTAGGTCTTACCCTTGAAACACTTTTAAAATAACTTCTGGGAAGGATCACATGAACCCTTCATCTGACAAGCCCTGAACCAAATTAATTCTACTGGGAAATGGGCACTGAAAGCCGGAGGAAGAAACACTATTAATTGATACCCAGGCAATGAGGGATCCCTGCAATAGGATATGATACTATGGCTGGTGGCTCAAGAACCAAGCAAATATTGTCTTCTAAGGACAATTTATTTGTCTAAATTCTTCTTGAGTTAAGATAAAATTTTTAATACAAAAGGACTGAGTCACAATAAAAGTAAAGATTCTCAAATACAGTAAGTCTCTTGTGCCGGCAGCAATCTCTCAGTAGCATTTTCTACCCACTTGTATTAGATAGGTGAAGTGACACACGGGGCTGAGTTGGTATGGGCAGTATCTGCTTCTCTGATGTCTGGATCCTTCACTTCTATTGGGATGCATTGGAGATTGTTATTAAATAAAATGGGAACTCTCTTCCATTGTTGTTGTTGTTGTTGTTGTTGTTGTGTGTGTGTGTGTATGTACTTATGCATGCCTAAACATGGGTATGTGTTTCTTTGCTACAAATAAGTAACTCACCTAAAATGATGCAGTTAGTAGCCAAAATAAAATTAGCAAGACAATTCTCCTAACCAACATCATGGCTATTAGAAGCCTGATTAGGAAATGGAGGAGGAAGAAATAATGATCTTTGGATATGCAGTGGAGAGTAGATAGTCTATAGGATGAATCGTTAGGTAGTTGAGGGAAAGTTTTTGTTTTTTTTTTTTTTTTTTTTTTTTTAGGTACTGGGAATTGACCTCAGGAGAAGGAAGTATTTGTTGTGGAGTTTTATTTGCAGAATGTGTCCACTGATCCCTTTCTGTAGCTAAACAGGTCCTACGAATAGAGCACTGAGTTGAGGGCAAGAGAGACCAAGGCATAATTCCTTGAGTTCTCTTAACCATGCCACTTGAGGGAGTTGAACATCAGAGTGAGAAGAAGACTAAGGTGGCCTAAGTGTCTAAAATGGATGGTCCTACCTTCATACTTGGGATAGTGATTTAGGGAATAACAGATGTCCCAAGGACCTCATCCATGTGACAAGCCCAATACTTGAATTTTATGGAAACTGTTGATTAAAGCATAACCACCAAATCACCAAGTCAAGGATAGACTAATTCTCATATCTTTGCTGATTATGGTGTTTTAGTAGAATAAAAGAAAGTGGACCAGCAGGAGGAGGCAGGGAATGGTAAAGGAGCTTAATAGAGGGGGTGGATATGATCAAAGTATGTTATATGTATGTAAATATATACCATAATTAAACCCATTACTCTGTATAATTAATATGCACAAATAAAAAATTAAAATTTTTAATTAAAAAAATTTAAATAATAAAAGGTTCATGATATAGATATGGTATAATTCACATAAAAATTTGAACTTTTGTCCTAAACTTTTTATTTTGTTGTTATTTTTTATGCTACTGGAGACTGAACTACACCCCAAGCTCTTTTTATTTTTTATATTGAGACAGGATCTTGCTAAGTTGCCCAAGATGGATTTGAACTTGTTATCCTCCTGCCTCAGGCTCCCATGTATATGAAAGTATAGGTGTGTGCCACCATGCCTAACTGTCTTAAAGTTTTTGAGTCAAAACTGGATGAAATTTTTATACTCGTGTTTATAAATAAACCACTAAAGCCTATCATTAACTGGGTTGGTATTAAGAGACAGGTGAATGTAATATGAATTATCACATTTGAAATGAGTCATACTATAATCTAATTGCATGAGTTTTCTTGTAAGCCAACATTTTGCATGTTACATAAACATACAGAGGACATTTTATGTAATTTTAGGCAAACTTTAAAAATAATTTTTGATATTAATTTGTAAATCTCGACAGTCAGAATTGTCCTTTGAAAATCTGGACTTGAAAACTTCCAAAATGATGAATATTTACCTGCATTTACTTAAAGCCTTAAAGAAATTAAAGAGTTCAATAATTCAGGCTCCTTATGTTAAGAGTTACTGACTCTAGTGCCTGTGAGAATAGTGTTAAAAAAGAATTTTAGGTAAATGCTTTTAAGAGCGCCCTTTTTAAAAATGTGTCTGTTTCTTTGCCTGTAATTGCATGGAATTCTATCTGAATACTCTGGTTTCACCTGGAATTTACTTTTCTCTATAGAGTGAGCACTTGAGAAGGGTGGTCATATGTCCACATTTTCCTGGGGCAGCCTTAGTTTATGTCTTTCACCCTGAGTCATCATTAAGAGTCCTGTTCCACTTTCAGAAAGTCTCGATTTGAACTATATGAATGGGATGACTCCCCATGCTTCAAGCGTGCTAGCAAGGGGAGTCATGTGGACCCTCATACTAACTTAAGATGCTTGATCCAAGAATTGCAAGAAGAAAGGAAAAGAAACTTGAAAATGAGGGGATAATATATGCATGATATTCAAAAAATAAAAATTCATAAAATACAAAAGCAAGATGGACTTAAAATATTTTCTTGAATGCAAGCTAAATATTCTGACCATGGTGATAAAGGAGCCAATTCTATGAGTTAAATTGTGAACATTCGAAACAACAATAATAATATGAATATATATGGTTGCAATAAAGCAAAACAAGCTTGATCTATAATATTTAATGATTCTTGGAAGGGGTGAATTATATAAAACATGTGAGGGAGAAGTGATCTACACTAACATGAACCAATTGTTTGTTGTATTACCAACAGAAAGCTATGTGTCAAGCACGGAGCCTACACCTAGGACCACCCACCAAGGGTCAGGAAAGCAGTCTGCAGGGAATCTTGACCTATGATCATAGTCCTTAACAAACTCAGTCTCAGGACCAGCCAGAAAAAGAGGTATTGGGTTGGATTATTATGGCGTACTGCAGAAAATAGTTTTCCATGACAGCCTTAGTTGAGACATTAATGGGAGTCTCTGGCCACTGATTCTTCCTATTTCCATAAAATTAAGATAGAGTCTAGTTAATACCATTGGCACAAGGAATAGACTGTATTGCATTTCTGCAATATTTTCAACCAAAGCATAGATTATTTAAATTCTTCTTCAGTGGGGGAAGTATAAAGGAACTGTGGGGCAACAAAAAATAATTTGAGATTTTCAGATTTGGCAAGATTTGGCTTTCCATTATCAGTTCACTGTGCGCTCTGTAACCTCCTCTTACGAACTCTGCAGCTAAAGGAAGCTGGTTGAGACCGCAGCTTCTCATCCTGCTCTCAGGGACTCCATTCTGTTCCATAATTCTCAGCATGTTTGACTAAATAAATAGGCATCATAATGTAATCTGGAGGAATCTGTAGCCTGCCTAAAAGAACACCTTTTTCTCTTTTCTTATCTTTACACAAATAATTTCCTTCAAGATATCATGGTTTAATCTATGCTATATTTTTCTATTTTCTGTACCTAAAAGTTTTTCAGTACATTAATATTAGACTAAATTACAATTTTTTCACTTTTTATTACTGGAATATTTATGCCAAAACCATTTATATGTATGTTGAAATGATATTTATGTGAGAATGGTAGTACCTTTTGTAGAGAATAATTTTTTTCTGGAATTAGCTTTTAGAAAGCATTCAATTTTCATTGTGATTAGATACATTATAATTTTTTGCACATTAGTTTTTCTTCTAATTTAGTCCATTTTTCACATTATGGTGCTTTCTTACGTGGTTTCTAGGGTAGAATCTGCCCATTTGACTCTGAAATAAAATTATGCTTCTAAAGTTAAGGAAATTGGTTGCTGTTATTGTTCAACAATACAAAGGAAAGATAATGTATTAATTTCCAGGTTCAACTATAAATCATTGTGTAAAGAAATATTTAGAAGGTGAAGCAGGTTTACTTAATGTTCAGTCATGTTATTTTCTACCAGATAGATCCTTTCATTTTAATTTCTTAGAAGAGTTCTTTCTCTCAAATTAAACTCCACCTTTAGACAGATGGGTCTTTGCCCCGAAGCATAACTGACCACAAAAAATGCTTAGTAAAAGGAGTAATACTATAAATAAAAGTGTTTGTTGCCTTGATCGGTAAACAGGCTCTTGTGTTCAGTTTCAGATTTTCACTATATGATTAGTCAAAGTTACTTTGCTCTTTAGTAGTTATATAATATGACATAAGCTTTGCAGGTAGCCTCAAAAGTTGTAAATATGCATTGCTGTTTTAACATGCATATGAGAAAGTATCTTGAGTCAGGGAACTTTTGTAGATCCTTATCAATGACATAGTTACACGTTGATACCTGATTATAATAATTTATTTCTTTAAAACTATTGCTTGCTTTTGCATGGCTATGGATTGCATATCCATTATTGCCTGCAGAAAAAGCTAGCAGTTCTATTCCTTGTTTTCACCATGTTTGCGTTTACATTTTCCTGGCCTAATTGTATACTTTTTTTTTTGTCTTTCTATTTTTTTTTTATTGGTGCATTGTAATTATACATTTAATAGGTGTTAGGCTATAAGAGTCATACATGCACACATTGCCCGATTTGCCCTCCCTCAAATCCCACCCCGTTCCCTCCCTTTAGTGCTTTGCACAGTGATTTGAGTTTTATAAGTTTGGATGTATACCTCCTGCGTTTTAGTGTGTTACCCTCCACCCCCC
>PVJS01037419.1:0-19925 GCA_004027185.1 Glis glis
GCTGAGGCTGGCCGCGAACCCGGATCCTCCGGTCTCCGCCTCCCAAAGTACTGGGATTACAAGCGTGCGCCACCACGCCCGGCTAAATTTTTTTAAATAAATAAAATAAGCCGGGTGTGGTGGCGCACGCTTGTAATCCCAGTACTTGGGAGGCTGAGACGGGAGGATCCGGGTTCGCGGCCAGCCTCAGCTAATTAGTGAGGCTTCTGCAACTTCGTGAGACCCGGTTTCAAAATAAAGGATAAAAAATAGGGCCGGGGGTGTAGCTCAGAGGTAGAATGCCCCTGGGTTCAATCCCCGATACCGCAAAAAAAAAAGTAATAATAATAAATAAATAAATAAATAAATAAAATAAAAATAAATAAATCTATGGATAATTCATTTAGAAATGTCCTTTTAACAATACTGAGCCTTTCATCTGTTTATTTAGAATGCCTTCTTTATATTTTGCTCATCAATATTTCCTAAGTTGTCAGTATAGAGGTCTTATACATATTTTATTAAATTTGTTCCTAAGTATTGTATGCTTTCTGATGCTTTTATAAATAGAATTGGTCTTGTTTCTTTTTTCTAAATGATTTATGCTCAACATGGAAATACAATTAAATTGATTATTGTATGTTGAATTTACATCCTGCTTTATTCACTTACTAGTTCTACTAGTTGCTTTGTGTATGGTGTCATTTAGATCTTTTAGATCTTTACTGATTTTCTGCCTTTTTGTTCTATCAATTTCTGGGGCAGTGTATTGAAATCTCAATCTACAATTATAAATTTGTCTATTTTTACCTTTGCTTCCACTTTGTTTCACTTATTTTGCATCTCTGTTATTAAGTATATGCATATTCATGATTGTTATGTCTTCTGGTTGAGTTGACCTTTTATCCCAAAATATATGTTTATCTTTGATAATTCCATTTTGTTTTTGTTTGTTTTGTGGTACTGGGGATTGAACCCAGAGACATTCTACCTCCAAACTCCACCCCAGCCCAATTTTTTTATTTCTCATTTGGAAACAGGGTCTCACTAGGTTGCTGAGAGTCTCACTAAATTGCCTAGGCTGGCTTCGAACCTGCGATCCTCCTGTCTTAGCCTCCCAAGTACTGGGATTACAGGCATGTGCCACCACACCCAGACTGATAATTCCTTTTTGAAATCATGTCTGATGTTAATGTTGCTACACCAGGTTTTCCTGTGCTTTGTTTTCATTGTATGCTTTTTTTTTCTTCTAGTTTTTTACTCTTAAACTATCTGTTATATTTGAAGGGTGTCAGCTGTTGACAACATGTCGTTAGGTCTTGCTTTTTATCTATTATGGTAATCTGATAATCTCTGACTTTTAATTAAATCATTTGTACTCTCTCAGACTTGGTGTCCACTCCTACTTTTTTTTTTTTTCTGGACTCTCAGTCACATTTTTCTGTTTTCTGAGTGGCTAGGAAAATTGTATTGTCTTCTAAACATTGTGGATGGTAGATTGTAGAGACTGAATTTTGTTATTTTCTTTTGGAGAGTTTTTAAGTTTTTCTTTCCTTCCTGCACAAATTAACTTAGTAAAATTCAAATTCTAAACTGTCTACACTGTGATGGGCAGCAGCTGAAATCTCTGCTCATTTTTTTTTTTCACCTTTCTAACTTGATATGTACCTGACTTCCTCATCATGCCCAGTTCAGGAGTCAGCCAAGACTTTGAGAAAAGATTCAATTTAAAGGGTCTCCACACCATGACACTTTCCTTTATGAGATTTAACCCTTTCAATTTCAAGCCACCCTGATAGCCCCAAACTCCATCCTTCACTACTGCAAGGCAAGAGCTCTGTGGCTTCTGCTCAACTTCTAGCTACACTGCAGAGACAAGGAAACACCCTTGCAGGAACATACAGAAAAATGTGATTCAAAAGTCACGTTTCTTTTGGGTTTGGTTTCATTGTTGTTTCTGCTTTTGATTTAATTGTTTAAATATTTTGTGATTCTTTTTAACTTAACCTACCATTTATAATTGTTACATGCAGAATGATTATTCTAATACAAGATCCCGGGTTATTACTAAAGCCAGAATTTAGTGATTTTATAAATCATACCAAAACCTAACAAACAGCATTTCCCAAAACCTGTTCTGTAAAACATAAGTAGCACCTTAAAATGAATAATCAAGAGAATCTGTTCTGTGGTCAAATATTTAGGAACTCTACTTGGTCTTTCATCCATGATGCCTCCTGGATACTTACAATTTCATAAACACACTAAAGGATATTCCAAGTCCTTCAGTAAATAGAACTATTAAACTTTAACACAGTGTTTCACTGATTTAATAAATATTTATTAAGTTGACATTTTAGTGTTTTCCCAGAAATATTTCATTATGGAACTCTCTTCTGTTTTTAGCACTTTTTATATTTCATAACCTAGTGTTCTGTGCAATATTTCGAGAAATACTGCATTAAAAGTATGGCCTTTGCTAGAATTTTAATTTCCTCTCCCAGAACTTCATTTCAAAATTTTTCTGTTCCAGAAAACTGGTATGTTACCCCTCTGAGAATATAGGAAAAAACAAACTCAGTTTTTCCTACTATACTCTCACAACACCTAGCACTTCAATGACTACAGCTGTGTGGAAGTTCTTCTCCACCAAAGACCAATTCTACAGAGTATTCTCCAGAGACACCAGCTGTGTGTCCCCTAATTCAAGTCAGTTCTGACCCCATCTACCGGGAGATTGCATCAGATCCCACAGGTTGAGGGCTCAGTTTCATAAGACTGCCTCTCCCCACTTCCAATGTCAATCATAAGCCCCAGGCTGCTTTACCTGTGCCCCTGGCCAACAGCTAGCTATATGTCTGAGACCCTGGGACCCCCTTCTTAGATTTGATTAATTTGCTAGAGTGCCTAACAGAACTCAGGGAAACACCTTTGTTGGTGTATTATAAAGGATATTACCAAGGATACAGGTGAACAGAGAGGTGGAAGAGGTACAGAAGGCCAGGTATGGGAGAAGGAACAAGGAGCTTCCATGCCTTTGCTAGGTGCGCCACCCTCCAGGAACCTCCATGAGTACAGCAATCTGGAAGCCCTCCAAACACTTTCCTTTGGGGTTTTTATGGAGGCTTCATTGCATAGGTATGTTTGATTCCA
Organism: Glis glis; assembly: GCA_004027185.1. Lineage (NCBI taxonomy): Eukaryota > Metazoa > Chordata > Mammalia > Rodentia > Gliridae > Glis > Glis glis. Next base: position 3,133 of record PVJS01037419.1, read on the forward strand.
TCATTAGCCATTGGTGGTTATGTCGATTATCAGCCTTTCTCTTCTACCTGGAGGGTAGGAAGGTGGGTGAGAAAGTTTCAAATCTACAATCACATGGTTTCTCCCCTGGCAACCAGGCCCCATTCTGAAGCTATCTTAGGGGTCCACCAAGAGCTGCATCATTAGAAAAAAGATACTTCTAGCCCCCCTAACACTTAGGAAACTACAAGGGTTTTATGAGCTTTGTGCCAGGCACTATGGACAGAGATCAAAATGTATATTTCTTATTATTCCACAACCTATAAACATATCTCATTTATTTTCTATTTCCATGATTTTACTTAAGGCAATTACATGAGTCAATATATTTCTTCCCTAACTAGTTAATTTATATTTCACAATTGTTTTTTCATGGAGGCCAATCCTATTTTATTGTTAATACTCAACCTAGAATCCCACTAAAGATCTACAATAGTCATAAAAGTTTTTTCCCACAGGTATAACATGTTATCAAGGTGCAAAGAACAAAATCATAGCACATAAAGCAAGATGTTACTTGTGTAATTACCTATTACTATGAAAGATACCTATCTTAAAACTTAGCGCCAAAATCAGTAACATTTTACCATGTCTCACAACTTTGCGAGTTAGAAATTCAGGCAGGATTGGGCTGGCTACCTCTTCCCTTCCCTGTAACATTAACAAGAGTTACTCGGAGATAGGCAGAGAATTGTGGGCTGATGAATAAGTTTGGATGGCTTCACTTCCTTCCCTTGCACTTTGGTGGGTCAGACTGGAAAGTTGGGTCTCAGGCTTCCAAGAGAGGAAAGTGGAAGTTTTTATGTCTCTTAGAACAATGCCAAGAGGTCCCTTCTACCATGTGCTGTTTATCAGTCCAGTCATTGCCCATCCCAGCTTCAAGGCAAGGGAAACTAGACCCCACACTCTATGGAAGGAATGTCAGAATTTGTGTACAACTTTAATCTATCATGCCATTCTCAGGGTAAAAGACAGTAGACATTTTGCAGAAAGTGGTATGAAAGAAAGAAGAATTCTGTTCCAGAATTACATAGATAAGTACAATAAGCTAGTAGAAATTGATAGTGCTACAGAGGAAATGATTAAAAACAGTGCAAGCACCAAAAATATATAAGCAATATATTACTTATATATGTATGTAATATAATAAGCAACTTCATGCCAAAACATTTGAAAATTTAGATGAAAGCAAAAATTTTCTAGGAAAGCATAATTTATGAAAACACTCAGGCAAGAATAGATTTACCTGGGTAGTCCTATACTATCAAAAAAATTGAATCAGAAATCAAAAATCTTGCCACATGGAAAACTCCAGGCCCAAATGATATGACTAATGAAGACTTCAAAATATTTAAGGAATAAATATTCCAATCCTATCCAAGTCTTCCAGAGAGCAGGAATAGAGGGTATGATCCCTAAGTCATTTTATAAGGCTAGCACAATCTCACATGTGAAATGTTTACTAGATTGGCCTGTAATTGCCTTTCTTGGGCTATCTTTCACAGCATGCTAATGACTCTATTTTGTTAGTATCCTTCTTAAAATATGGCTTACAGTTTATAGTCAATATTAACATATTATCAAACACGAATTAAATACTACCCCCATGTTAACGCATGATGGTTAGCCTATTAAAAAACTTAAGGGACACAGATGATTAGATTCCGGGTAGTTTTTTTCTTTCAGATTTTCTGTGTATGACAAGGGAAAATGGTTTTTACATGAGAGAGTATTGTTTTCCTCTCCTTTCTATCTCTACTGAAGATAATTTTGTCTTTGCCCACTTAGAGTCTCTCTCTTCCTATTTTCTAATGAGAATTCCTTCTTTGCTAGAGCTGTTCTTTTGTGATGCAAAAGTGTAAGAAGGAGAGTGGAGAGAGGGATGTTGGAGGGAGTCCTTAGCACAAAGATCATGTCTATTTACATAACAAAGAACTGGAAGAGGGAAACCAAAGGATCCAAAGATCTGGGTGTCTGGGAGAGTTTGGAGAGGTTCCTAAGTAAGACCCTTGAGAGAAATTACAAGATCAGTAAAGGCTATTTTAGAATGTATAGTTTGGGAATATAAATTTGATTCTCATTGATCTTCTACAGATGCAAATAAGAATTGAAATTACTTTCTTGTGACTTTTGTGGTAGTTACTATTATAGTGTTATTCTTTGCTAATTTATGAAAATATTCAAAAAATGAGCAATGTGGATCCCTACAATGAGCATGATCTATTTTTTATTTTTTAATTTGTATTTTTAGTGTTGCATTGCTATACATAACAGTGGGATTCATTGTGATATTTTATTCATACATGCACATAACAATTTGATTAATTTCATTCCCCAGGACTTCCCAGCTTCCTTCCCTCCTATCTCCCCCTGATCTCCTTCCTCTACTCTCCTGATGTCTTTTCTGATTTCATGATGTCCCTTTTTTCTTACTTTTTTCTGTCTAATTTTCACATATGAGAGAAAGCATACAACCCTTGACTTTCTAAATCTTATTTAGCTCAACATGATGCTCTCCAGTTTCATCCATTTTCCTGTAAATGGCATAATTTAATTCTTCTTTATAGCTGTATAAAACCCCATTGTGCATATATACCACACTTTCTTTATCCATTCATCTGTTGATAGGTACCAAGGCTGGTTCCATAACTTGGCTATTGTGAATTGCTCTGCTATAAATATGGGTATTCCTGTATCGCTATAGTACTCTAACTTTAATTCTTTTGGAAAAATACAGAGGAGTGCTATAGCTGGATCATGTGGTTCCATTCCTAGTCCTTTGAGGAAACTCCATATTGATTTTCATAGTGGCTATAAGTGTATAAGTGTTCCTTTCCCCTGCATCCATACCAGTATTTATTATTACTTGTATTCTTTGGGTGCATGTGTGGTCCTGGAGATTGAACCTAGGGACTTTTTACCTCTGAGCTGCACTCCCATCCCTTTTTATAATGAAATAGGGTCTGGGATTACAGGTGTGCACTACCATGCCCAGCTTCCATTAGTTGCATTCTTGATGACTGCCATTCTAACTAAAGTTAGATGGAATCCCAGTGTAGTTTTGATTTCCATTTCTCTGACAGCTAGTGATATCGAACATTTTTTCATATATTTCTTGGCCATTTGTAGTTCTTTTGAGAAATGCTTGTTTAGTTCACTTACCAATTTATTGACTGGGTTATTTGTTTTGTGTTTTTGTTTTTTGGCATTAATTTTTGTTGAGTTCTTTATATATCCTGGATATTAATCCCATTAAAAGAATAGCCAGCAAAGATTTTCTCCCATGCTGTGAGTTCTGTCTTCACACTCCTAATTGTTTCCTTTGCTATGTAAAAACTTTTTAATTTTGATGCTATCTCATTTGTATATCCTTAGTTTTATTTTCTGCACTTTAGTGCAGGAGTCCTATTGAAGAAGTCATTGCCTGTGTCTATATGTTGGAGTTGACCCTATGTTTTCTTTAATTTTTTATTATTTTTCTTTTTTGTACTGGGGATTGAACCCAGGGGCATTCTACCTCTAAGCTATACCCCCATCCCCTTTCGTTTTTCTTTTTTTTTTATTATTTTGAGAGAGGGTCTTGTTAAGTTGCTGAGGGTCTCACTAAATTTCTGAGGCTCGCCACAAACATGTGATCCTCCTGTCTCAGCCTCTCAAGTACTGGGGTTACAGGTGTGTGCCACCAAGCCTGGCATTACTGTATGTTTTCTTCTAGCAGTTACAAAGTTTCTGGTCTACTTTCTAGGTCTTTTATCCACTTTGACTTTTTTTCAGGGTGAGAGATAGGGATCTAGCTTCATTATTCTACATACGAATATTTTTTCCCAGCACCATTGGTTTAAAAAGCTGTCTTTTTCACCGGGCATGGTGGTGTAAACCTAGTACTTGGGAGGCTGAGACAGGAGAATTGCTGGTTCAAGGCCAGCCTCAGCAATTTAGCAGGACCCTGTTTCAAAATTTAAAATAAAATAGGGCTGGGGGCATAGCTCAGAGGTAGAATGTCCATGGATTCAACCCCCAGTACTGCAAGAAAAGAAAAAAAAAAGCTGTCTTCTCTCCAACATATATTTTTGGTTCCTTTGTCAAAGATCAGATGACTGTCTGTGTGAGTTTGTCTCTGTGTCTTCTATTCTACTGGCTATGTGTCTTTGCTTATGCCATACGATACTGTCTTAGTTAACATAGCTCTGTAGTATAATTTGAAATCAGGTATTTTTTATTTTAATACTTTTATTGATGCATTATAGGCTCACATAATAATGTAGTTCATAGTGATAGTGACATACATGCACACAGCACTTGGTGACTTTTCCCCCAGCTCCCTCCCCACTTCCCCACCTTCCCCATACATGATATTGAGATTGGCATTGGTTTTCTCAGATACATGCATAATGTCAGTGGAAGTATATCCTTCATTCCCCTCCCCTAAACCACCTCCCTTGCTCCACTAGAGTCTCTCCTCCATTAACTGAAGTCCCTTTTGTATCCCAATTACTCTCTAGCTTCCATATACTAAAGAAAACACATGACCCTTCACTTTCTGTGACTGGCTAATCTCAATTAACATAATGCTTTCCAGCTCCATCCATTTTCCTGCAAATGACATAATTTTGTTCTTCTTTATTGCTGAGTAGAATTCCATTGTGTGGATATCCCATAATTTTGTAATCCATTCATCTGTTGATGAATACCTAGGTTGGTTCCATAATTTGCCTATTATGAATCGTGCTGCTATAAACATGAATATGCATGTATTATTATAATATTCTGATTTCAGCCCCTTTGGAAAGATACCCAGGAGTGGTATAGCTGGACCATATGGTGGATCCATTCCTAGTTTTCTGAGGAATCTCCACACTGATCTCCATAGTGGCTGCACTAATTTGCAATCCTACAAACAGAAGAGTTCCTATTTTCCCATATCCTCACCAGCATTGATTGTTGTTTGACTTCTTGATGTTACCATTCTGATTGGGGTTAGATGGAATCTCGGTTTTGATTTGTAGTTTTGATTTGCATGTCCCTGATTGCTAATGGTGTTGAACATTTTTTCATGTATTTATCAGCCATTTGCATTTGTTCTTTTGTGAATTGTCTATTTAGTTAAATTGCCCATGTCTTAATTGGGTTATTTTTTTTTTAGTATTAAGTCTTTTAAGTACTTTGTATATTCTAGATATTAGTCCTCTGTCAGAGGAATAGCTGACAAAGATCTTCTCCCATTCTGTAGGCTCTCTCTTTAAACTCTTGATGGTTTCCTTTGATAAGCCAAAACATTTTAGTTTAATGCTATTCCATTTATTAATTCTTGTTTTAATTTCCTGAGCTTTGGGGTGTTATTGAGGAAGTTTCTACCTGTGCCTATATGTTGGAGTGTTGGACCTATGTCCTCCTCTAGTAATTTCAAAGCCTTTGGTCTAATTTCCAAGTCTTTGATCCATCTTGAGTTGACTTTTGTGCAGGAATGCCACCAGCATTACCCTTTCTGCTCAGAAAGAGCATGATCAATTTTACAGTAAAAATTAAAAGAAAAAATTTATTTAACTAGGATATAAGCTGGAGTTTCCTGTCTTGTGAACTGGGCAAACTTGACTTGATCTAATTTCCAAAATACAAAATTCTTCTAAAATATTATAAAAATGATGGAATTTTTTATGTTTTCAAGAATTTCTTTTGCCACCTTGGTTCCTGCTGCCATGTAAATAACATGACTATGATGTGTACACCACAGTAAGAGACTGGCAAGTTTAAATTTGAAATTGGCAGGGCAGGCTGGCAAGCTGGAAGCCCAAGTATGATTTCAATATCACAGTCTTGAGGACACATTCTCTTTTCTCTGGGAAACCACAGTTTTTGCTCTTAAGGCAAGTGATTAGATAAGGCCCATTCATATTATCTAGGGCAATATCTTTTACTTAAATTCAACAGTTTGTAATATTAATCACATGTACAAAATACCTTCATAGCAGTATCTAGACTAATATTTCACCAAACAACTGAGCACCATAGTCTAGCCACATTGACATATAAAATTTAACCATCAAAATATTATTTTGAGACATTAGCATCTAGATCAAGTTACCATGGTGAAATATTGCTTCTAGATCAAGCAACAAAGGGTATTTGACAAAGAAAAGAAAGATTTGGGCCCAGAGTGGTGGCCCACACTTGTAATCCCAGTACTTGGGTGGCTGAGACAGGAAGATCACAGGTTCTAGACCAGCATGTGGTTCAAAATAAAACCAAGTGATGTGTGCACGTGTTTGTGTTACTTTGAATATCACTATGATGTATAGTTACTTTGTACCAATAGGGCATAAAAAATAAAAAGCGCTGGGGATATAGCTCAGTAGTAGATCATCCCTGAGAAAATAAAGGAGGGAGGGAGGAAGAGAGGGAGGGAGGGAGGGAGGGATGGATGGAGGGAGAGAGGGATTTGGGACTGAGGGAGGAGCCAGGCTAATGTAAGACTAGTAGATATTTCTTTGAGAAGCTAGTGAAATGGAGACAATACAAGATAAATTAGAGGATCAGGTCATGGTTATTCAATGCTAGATTAAATACGAATTACCTGGAAAAAATTTTAAATGCAAATCTCTACATTTTTTTGATTCTGCAAATTAGTGTAGGAATCTGCATTTTCACAATCATTCCAGATGATGCTGATGCTGATGCAGGTCACACCAAGATGATGAAGATGACAACTGAGGAAAAACTGAAGTGAATGACAAACATTCATTCCAGGGCTAAAGAGAAAGTGAATTCCTGAACATGACACAATCTCATGAGGACAAGCTTCACCCATGGAAATGACAGAATGACCAGCTAGACCTGAACCGTGTCATCCCACAGAATGAAGATAAGCTTCATAAAACACAAGAAAATGATAGGCTAGAAATGCCAAGCAAATTCAATTCCAGAATATAGCCATTTTTGAATGTACAAATGGAATCAGAACAAATCACAATTGAAAGCCAATTCAGAATACGGCCTGTACCCCACTTCCTATCCCTATGCCTTTCATTTGTTTGTGGTAATAAAATTAGAGCATATCACAGAGAAATAGAACAAAGTAACTGCAATGCTAAGTGAACAGTTTGTTCTCTCTACCCAGTTTTCCAAAGTGCTGTTTATGGGGGGAAAAACTGCATTCATTTTGCCAAATGAGATATTCACCAGTTTGAGTGACTTATATAGGGTATAGTAATAGAATGCAAGCATACCAAAGACAAAGCTTCTGATAGAGGATGAGCTTGAAACAAAACTAATACAATTACTGTTGATAATAGAGAATGGAGAGTAGAACCAAACCTTCAACTTAAAGACAAAGTATTATTACTATCAGTGTTTGAAGCAGCTCACACAGCCATGCAAACGGAAAAATAAAAACCTTTCTCCCTTTGAACATGATATAATTCATAATTGCCAGCCAAGGACCTCAACCAGTTTCCTTTGATTTAGAGTCATGGATTTCTAGAATCTTCCATGTATACATGGTCTTAATATTAAATCCAAATATCCAAATCTCCTACACAATATACTGGCTGACAGTCTTCCAGCCTCTATTTTAGAGCTTTTGACAATGGGAAAGTGTTACCTCAGAAGAACCCCTGTACACTTGGCAATGGTAATTTGAAAGTTCCTCTCCCATGAATACTATTTTCCCCTTCCTCCTTTCCCATATAACCCTCACCTGTACTCCATCTTACCCTTTACTGTCCACAAACAGAAATATTCACACACACACACACACACACACACACACACACACCACAAACCACACACCACGCTCTACCTCCTGCGGGACCTTCACAAATGGTGACTATGACAAGGGAGCAGACCAGCAGAGCTAAAAAAAGATTTTCTGATTCCCCTGAGGAATGATATGGATTTCCCATGATAATCTTTTCTCAGGTTTAGAACACTAATGCTTTCTTTAACACCGGAAAAGTAACTGACCTTCCATTTATTCATAATCTCAATCTTTATCAGAAAACAGACTAGAGAAATAACTATATAAGACAAAAGTTTTTAAGCATTATGAACTGTTACTTCTAAAATTTTTGCTTCATTCTTTATACTGAAGTTATCTAAGAACATAGGTTAAAATATAATTGTATATCAGACTAACAAGAATGTAGATAACTAGCAGTCCAATTACAGAATAATCAGGTTTCATGGTCCCTTGTTACAGAAGGAAACATTTTACAACAGAGTCTTTAATGACATCATTCTTTAAAATGAATGTACTGATCCTATACACCATATAAAATGGTTAGCTCCATATAAAATGTGACCTAGCAGTTAGTCAAGATTTTAGTGTCTTCTATGTATCTAATTAACACCCCAACATGTCAAAACAGATGAGTAGAGTTAGATAAAATTTAACTGGTTATTTAAACATTTTTGTACTTATATTTTAAAGCTATCAACTTATAAAAATAGGTTTCTAAAAATATAAATAAAAACTTCCAAAATTGTCTAGAGCTCTTTTTATGAACATTAATAGAAAGATTATTAAATTTTTACAACCTTATACCCCCATGAGGTTGGTAATACAGCAATAGTTACTGACATTTCTTTAAAAATTTACTGGAAGTTAACATAACTACATCACAGAGCTCATAATTCTATTTGCACAGAAACCATAGTGAGGTAAAGTAAGTTTACATTGTATGAAAAAAATTTTGACCTAATCAAAGAAAAGAAAAATGATGTGGAATTTTGCCTCCACTACTTACTAGTTATATGACAATCAAAAAAGTATTTAACTTCTCTGAGTCTCTCTGTTCACATGTAATATAGGCATAATTATTATTAATCATTACTATTAAGCTATTTTATAGCATTGTTGTAAAGACTACAAATATTTTAGGTGAACTAATGAACATAATCCTTGGTACATAATGAGGCTCAGAAAATCATAACTGTTGTTATTGATGTCATTGCTTCACTTGTTTTGAGTGACCAAATGTCAAAGAAAAAATTATTCAAAATAAAAGTAGAAGCTGGGTATAATGGTGAGAGTCTAGTCCCAGCTACTCAGGAGGCTGAGGCAGGAGGGTTGCCTGAGCCTGTAAGTTCAAGAATAACCTGAGCAACATATCGAGACCCTGGTTCAAAAAAAATGTAGAGAGTTTTTCTAGGTTGGGCGTGTAACTCAGTGATGGAGCACTTGCTTAGCGTGTGCCAGGTCCTGGATTTGAGCCCCATCACCACAAACAGAAGGGGCGGGGGAGAGAGAGAGAGAGGCATGCAAGAGAGTTTTTCTAGTTTCTATGATATTAATGCAATTCTTCTGATTTCACAACTTAGACCTATTGAAGTATCATATCGATATAAAAATTCCTGCACTTAATGCAAGTTTCTAGAAAAAGAACTTCCATAGCAAACATTAAAATATTTTAAATATATATGCAAAAAAGAAATTATTAGCATAGGCCTTAGAAAAGAAAATTGGGCCTCATAGAAGTTGCTCTTGATCAAGATTATACAACTAGTACATTGGAAAAAATCAGTACTTGAGGCAAGATTTGAGACAAATTTTAGTATTTAAAGTGATAAAGTTATAGGGAAGATCAGAACAAAAAATATAAATTTTCCATAAAAGAGGATTGGTCCAATCTCAGAACACTGATCCAAGAGTATTTCAAATTACTAGATTCATTACATAATCCAAGTGAAAAAGATCATCTCTGTCAATTGATATTATGTTTACAAAATAATGAAGTCAAATGTAGGATGTGAGCTGGGTGTGGTGGCCCATGTCTGTAATCCCAGTACTTGGGAGACTGAGACAAGAAGAGCACAACTTCAAGGCCAGCCTCAACAATTAGCAAGGCCCTCAGCAACTTAGTGAGGCCCTGTTTCAAAATTAAAAAATATAAAAAGGGCTGGCAGGGTAGCTCAGAGGTAGAACGCCCCAGGGTTCAAGCCCTAGTACCACCAAAACAAAAAAGTAGGATCTATTTGTTAAGACATCCCTTTAGCCAGGCATGGTGGCTCACACTTGTAATCCCAATACTTGGGAGGCTGAGACCAGAAGATCTGGGTTTGTGGCCAGCCTCAACTACTTAATGAGGCCCTCTGCAACTTAGACTCTGTTTCAAAATAAAGAATAAAAAATAGGGCTGGGGGTATAGCCCAGAGGTAGAATGCCCCTGGGTTCAATTCCCGGTACCACCAAAAAAAAAGACATCTCTTTAAATGTGTTCATTATTATTTAAAATTAATATGCAATTGTTATATATTATTGATAATAATGATGTGCTTATATATTTAATGTAATATGTATAATTCCATTATTGTTTGTTTACTATTATAAATATTTGCTGGCAATCATATAGAGGTAACATTCACTACACATAGAAAAAAAGTCATTTAAGTCACTATTCATTAAAGTATATCTATGGTCTACTTTGTGAGTTGAATTATTATTTTATGGTATCTAATATAAATATTTCTATCACAGCTGGGCATGGTAGTACATACCTGTAATCCCAGTATTTGGGAGGTTGAGACAGGAGGATCACAGATTTTAGGCCAGCCTCAGCAACTTAGCAAGACCCTCAACTTAGCAAGAACCTCCCTATTTCAAAATAAAAAAATTAAATAGGGCTGGGGGTGTGGCTCTGAGGTAGAACCCCTGCTGGGTTCAATCTCCAGTACCACAAAAAAAAAATAATCCATCGCTATTTATCAAAAGAATGGTTTTCTCCCCTTAAATTCTAGTCTGTCAGTCAAAGTATGAATGAGTAAGAATGGTGCAAACAGATGAATTAGTTGATACAACCAAAGAGAAGCTCAGTAAATACTTGTTGATTACATGACTGATCTGTCCATCAAAGCTAAAGAAAATTACTACCAACTTAGGTATATTTCAACTATAATATCTCCCACTCATTATCTTCAAAAGCCATTCTGAAGAAAGAGGATTTTCCCACTTAAAAACATCTTAATTAACAAAAGACGAGGCATTAGATGGTAACAAGCAATCAGTTAAGTGAGAAATGTCACTCTTCTTAGAGATGAACACACAAGTATGTTGAAGTATGTACGGGTGAAGTGATAATGTCTGGAATTTGCCTTACAATACTTCATCAAATGTATATACAACCAAAATGCATAAATACGCTCACCAAAACACATGTACAAGAATGTTAATGGCAGTACTATTTCTAATACTAAAGATTGCAAACAACACAAATGTTCTACAGACTTAAAACGAACACACAGTATTCATGCTGCTGAGTATGACACATCAACAAATGAGCAAACTTCAACAAAGTGCTATAATATGGGTGAATCATAAAGACAACACTGAACAAATAAAGACAGGCGCAAAAGTACATGCTATATATAGGTTTCATTTATATACAATTCCCCAAACAGGCAAAACTAATCTATTGTTATAGAAGTCGTAATATTGGTTATTCTTGAAAGAGGCAGTGGCTGGAAGGGGGCAGGGGAAGACCTGGATTTCTGTTGAGGTTCTGTTTCTTGATATGGATGCTTACAGGGGTATGTTTCTTATGGTTTGTGCACCTTTTCTATAGTTTGTTATTCTTTAAAAAGAGTTTATATAAAACACTTCTACAAAATTAAATCATGAAACAATCTTCATAAAGTCTTCATAAAGCCGGGCGTGGTGGCGCACGCTTGTAATCCCAGTACTTTGGGAGGTGGAAACCAGAGGATCCGGGTTCGCGGCCAGCCTCAGCGCATGCGCTCTCTCTCTCTCTCTCTCTCTCTCTCTTTCTCTCTCTCTTTCCTTGTCTCTCTCTCTCTCTCTACCTAGTGAGGCTCTCCGCAACTTCGTGAGACCTGGTTTCAAAATAAAGTATAAAAAATAGGGCCGGGGGTGTAGCGCGGAGGTAGAACACCTCTGGGTTCAATCTCCGGTACCGCAAAAAAAAAATAAATAAATAAATACATACATAAATAAATAAATACATAAATAAATAAATAAAGTATAAAACATAGGGCCGGGGTGTATCGCGGAGGTAGAACGCCTCTGGGTTCAATCCCCAGTACCGTAAAAAAAAAAAAATAAAAAATAAAGTCTTCATAACTGCTGAAATTAAGTGATAGATATATGGGGATTCATTTTATTAATTTTTTTCTACTTTTATATCTGGTTTGAATTTTTTCATATTCAAAAGTATAAATGTAATCTAAAAATGCTGTATCATTAGGTAGAGACCTGAGAATTTACCACTTATGAATTTTGTGGGGAAAGGGATATAGTTCAGTGGTAGAGTTTCTGCCTAACATGCACAAGGCCCAGGTTTCATCCCTAGCACCAAAAAAATAAAAATAAAACAGCCTTATGGGGGGCTCCCATATGGCCTAAATTTATGAACCCTTCAAGATACAGACTCAAGAATAATTTAAGATGTTTATAAATATATAAATATGTATTATAGGTATGTATTACATTGAGTCTTTTAAAAATAATCACGATCCTATCCCAAATGTCCTTCTCCTATACACCTCATAGCTGATTGTTAAACTGAATTACCCACCTTAGAGATTGCCAGGCTAACACAAGTATAATTACATTGGATTCCAACATTTCCTTATTAAAGAACCTGAAAAAGTTAAACCAATTGACAACCCTGTAGCAAAGATGGACATCTTCCCTGACACCTGCATTACAATCGCTCTGCCTTAGTGATTCTTATCAATGTTTATTATGTGCATGCTGAAGACTAATTCTAAAGGATTTGGGCAGGTGTGGGAAGGGAAGTAAAAGGTAAGGTGAGCAGCATTAGCAGGCTGCCTACAATTTTCAGCAAAGCAAACTTCAAATTTAGATGCAGGCAGAGTTGGACAAAATATCATTAGGGTATTGATTTAAGGAGGTAAAGAAAAATTTAGCCTACAAGGAACAGTACAATATTTCATTATGTTAACATGAAACCTCAAGAGTTTGCTGAGGAGAACCCACTGGGTACGCATGCCAGACACACTGTCTCTCAGATTAGGCCATTTTTATACCCACTGTGAAAAGTGCTATTTCTGAGTGTGTTATTAGTTAAGTCTGAAAACTTAAAGAGGTATTCTCATAATACATGAAGAAATCATCAATTCCATCCTTTTTTGTTTTACTTCTATGAATATGCTTTCTACGTTATATGTAATAAAAAAAATCTGGTATCTGTGGTGAAGCTGGAAATTAACAGCTCTAACTATTGATTGATATTTTCATTTTGAAAACATTTGCTACGTTAGTACTACATTTTTAAAAATCTAACTTGAAAAATCTGTTTTACAGCAGCCAGTTATAACAGAATTCAATTTCTTTTTAAGCAAACTAGCACTGCTTGTTGCTTTTTATGTTAAAGCTCAAAAGAAATTCATACCCAGTCACCGGGTATATGAATTGTAGTTAATAAACCATTACTCTCTGGGAACATTATGATTCTGAGTTCCAACTATTATATATATTCCTTAAATTAAATTTTTTAAAAATCTCCATTCAGTACAAGTAAAATAGGCTTAACAGCAAGTAATTGCTGATCATTTTTGCCAGATATTTTTTATTAGAATTGCATGGTAACCATTAAAATGGGTTTGCATTTGCTTCAGGAACATTAATTTTCAGATTAAATAAAATACATGGTCTTATTTTAAATCAGGCTCATTTTATACAATAGGCCAATTTTTTAAATGAGCTACCCTACACTTAATGTCATTAGTAAACAATGCATTTACTCGCACAGGAATACCAGGCTCGTACATTTAAAACACTTCAGCATCTTGTTACACCAGCTGAACCCCCACACAGTGATGTAACCTAACAATAGCTACTTATAGAATTGAATGGATATGGAAGTACAGATGCTCCACACAGACGCTGTCTCCTATCTAGTCTCTCTAGGACAAAGTCAAAATAGTAATCATTATCTTTATACGTTAGATCTATTTGCACTTTTCTGGAAAGAGTGAGAAATTTATTGCTACTCACATCTTTTTACAGAATTCCATGGGAAGTCTATCAAGAAAGATTTTTCAGGAGATTGTTCTTAGCTCTGGAGCTTTATTAAGGTACATCATATGGCCTACCATAGGGTATATCTGTCATGCAAGAAAGTAAGATTCTTTAATATTAAAATAATTCTATCATTAATAGCTAATGGTTATTAAGCATTCACTAGGCAACATCCTAAATCCTTCATGTGCTTAATCTCATTAAATAATTGGGGAACTCCTACAGTCGATTCTATTTCCCCATCTTACAGGTAAAGAAACTAAGACTAAAAAAAAAAAAAGATAAGCAATATGCTAATGGCTGATGAGCATGGTGGTGCACACCTGTAATCCCAGTACTTGGGAGGCTAAGACAAGAGGATTACAAGTTCGAGGACAACTTTAGCAACTTAGCATGACCCTCAAAAACTGAGTGAGTCCCTATTTCAAAATAAAAAATAAAAATAGGGCTGGGGGTGCAGCTTGGAGGTAGAATGCCCCTGGGCTCAATCCCCAGTACCCCAGAAAATATGCTAATAGCTATATAGCCGAAAAATGGCAAACACGGGATTCAAACTAAATCTAAATGACTCAAAGTGGAAAATGACTTTAGCCCAATTTCTAACTTCTAAAATGGTGACTTTTAATTTTTTTCTAATTTTAGGCTTTTTATTTTTATCTAAACCTAAAGCTCCAACACTTGCTGGTAAACTGAAATCTATGACAACTCCAACACAATTCAAGTATCTATGTAAGTTATTTACAAATAAGTCTTATTTTCTTTATTTTAAACAATCATCAAATTGTGCAGCATCTATGAGATAAAATAAATAAAAATTAGTAGGTACTCAAAAATGTTAAGTTCAAACCAGGTGTGGTAGCACATGCCTGTAATCCCAGCAATTGCAAGGCTGAGACAGGAGGATTGCAGGTTTAAGGACAGCCTCAGCAATGTAGCGACACTCTCAGCAACCTAGTAAGACTTGTTTCACAATAAAAAAATTAAAAATGGGCTAGGGGTGTAGCTTGGAGGTAGAATGTCTCTGGGTTCAATCCCCAGTACCTTAAAAAATGTCGTTTAATTTCCTAGTTGCTATCAATTATCATAAAGATAGTACAGATTTTAAAAATAATAATAATATAGAAATATAACAGTTTTATAAATAAAGAAGGAATTTTACAAAATTTGAATCACAGATAGACTATGGGGTAAAATTGCACAGGAATCGTCTGGTCCTCTCTGCCATACCACCCTCAGCTCCAATCCACTCTCTATAACAGACCCCAGAAACTCAAACATACCTTGAGGATGCTTCAGTACTCTTCAATAAGGTTACTATGAGTGGGGAGTCCATTTCTGCTTAATTGCTCACTGTCTTAGTCTGTTTCATGTTGCTATAAAATAAAATCTGAGTATTTTGTTTTAGAAAAGGGCTTATTTGGCTCACAATTCTGGTGGCTGGAAGGTTCTATCACTTCAGCGTCACCACACTGGGGACCTAGTGACACACAAACCTTTGCAAGATAAACCACATCTAGACCATAGCACTTGCCAAACATGGGAGACTCTTTATTTCGTAAGAAAGCTTATAACATTTTTCAGGCAGTTTCAATTGCTTGAATACCTCCAAAAATAATGCTTGTCCTCCAGTCCTGATAGAGATAATTAAAATTCAAAACAAAAATTGGTCAGAATCACAACTACAACATTAATAAGTGAGTCATCTCCCCTCTCATTCTGTTTGTCCTTGTGCATCTTAGGAGAGAGCATGGACAAATACATTTTTTCAATAGGTACATTTAAGTAGAACCTTCTCGAAGCTTTTCAGCTCCATAGGTACCTCAAGAAACATCTCTTGTGATTTATGCACTCTCAGAAGATTTAACTAGAATGTGGACAGTGCAGACGTTTTGCACATTAAATATTTCATATTAAATATATAGAGAATATTTGCAAATTAAATATATAGAAAAACAGCTAGTTTCTCTATAAAATACTCAAATTTACATTGAAAAGATTTGCATGTAAGCATAGATTTACACACACAATTATGACACTTCAGTTTACTACAGAGTAGAGAATTATTTTGTTTACCATAATGAGTAAAACTAAAAATAACCCTTTGCTCATAAGTGCTAAAAATAGTTTTATATTTAACAGGAAATAGTTTCATTTATAGATTAATATTATGGCTAAGAAAGAAATTAGAAGTCATCTTACCTGTGTTATAACATTAAAATCAATCAATCAATATCAGTAACATCTAAAACACTCTCCTGGGAAGCAGCTTTTTGCTTTTTCACTTCAAAATTTAACCTTATAAAAGTCTTTTCTTTGCTATTTGAGTCTGAATATTCCACAGATATGAGGATGAGGATGGCAAATAACTGTTTTTGAAACACACTTCACAACTCTTAGGTGGCAGATGAATATATATGTTCTGAGAGGCCATTTGATATTCAAAAGAGGACTGATATTTTATCTTTGTTCATGTGAAATATTAGCGTATTTTCAGTGTCTATATATTAAACTTGAAAACAAGTTTAATTGAATTACTTGAAAACAGCCAGGCATGGTGGCGCACGCTTGTAATCCCAGTACTTTGGGAGGCAGAGACCGGAGGATCCGGGTTCGCGGCCAGCCTCAGCTCTCTCTCTCTCTCTCTCTCTCCCTGTCTCTCTCTCTCTCTCTACCTAGTGAGGCCCTCCACAACTTTGTGAGACCCGGTTTCAAAAAAATAAAGTATAGGCGGGCGTGGTGGCGCACGCTTGTAATCCCAGTACTTTGGGAGGCGGAGACCAGA
>PVJS01037420.1:0-19927 GCA_004027185.1 Glis glis
GTGAGGGATAGATGGGGGCTCGCCGTACCAGTTCTGCAGGTGAGGGATAGATGGGGGCTGGTTGTACCAGTTCTGCAGGTGAGGGATAGATGGGGGCTGGTTGTACCAGTTCTGCAGGTGAGGGATAGATGGGGGCTCGCCGTACCAGTTCTGCAGGTGAGGGATAGATGGGAGCTCGCCGTTCCAGTTCTGCAGGTGAGGGATAGATGGGGGCTTGCCGTACCAGTTCTTCAGGTGAGGGATGGATGGCAGCGTGTACCAGTTCTGCTATGAGGGCTGATGGGAGCTCACTGTACCAGCAACTTTTCTATTGTTTGAAATGATTTGAACTACACGGAGTGAGCAGGACTTCTGGATGCAATGCTCCTGAACTATTTGGGCTGGTGACTCAACTTCTTCAAGTGCCATGTCCTCCTCTGCCAAAGGGGATAATAATAGAACCTGCCTCGTGAGGCTGTTGAGTTAAATGAGATAATGCCTGCAGAGTGCGCATCCTCGTTCCTGACATAGTAGATGCTAACTGTCACTCTCATCTGCGCCGTTCTCTTTAATGGATGCACGATTTTATTGTCTTGAGTGTCTCTTGATTTGGCAGCAAAGACCTCACCCAGCTAATGAGCGCTGCAATTTTTTAGTCAGTGTAAAGTAAAGCAGCCACCACTCATGCTATGCACTGTGGGTTGGAGTGGGAAGAGGACTTGCTCTGCCTGGTGACTTGGGGTGCCTGGCCAGGGGCCACCCATGGTTTAGAACCCCTTTCTCTACCTCCGCAGGAGAAAGAATTCCCTGCTCTGCGTGGAACCCCCATGTGGTTCTTCAGCATCACAGAGGCCTCCCCCCCCCAGAACTGGACAGAGTTCTCTTTCCTCCTGGCCGTGGTTATTTACAGATAAGCACTGTCTCAGGCACGGTCCCCCTGGGAGCTCTTGGCCAGTACAGTCCCGCATACCTACCACGCACCAGGGATGCAGAGCAGATCAAGCCCTGCCCCGGTGATCCTTAGGTCTAGAAGTGAAACAAACGATATGCACGTCCACATCCTCCAAGTAGCGGTGGTGCACACCCGTAATCCCAGTACTGGAAAGGCTGAGACAGGAGGGTCATAGGTTCGAGGCCAGCCTCCACAACTTCGTGAGACCCTGTTTCAAAATAAAAAATAGAATAGGGCTGGGATGTAGTTCGGAGATAGAATGCCCCTGGATTCAATCCCTAGTCTCACACACACACACACACACACACACACACACACACACAAAGTATCCCCAAAGGATCAGTGCATTTCACTTCTCTGTCGTCCTTTGGAGTGAGGCACCAATGCTGAACTTCTCACAAACCTGCAGCGTCTCCCAGGGCAGAAATTTCAGGCTCACCCCAAAACACTCGGAGGAGCCATCTCCTCCCAATCTCCATACTTCCTCATCGTCACCGTTCCCTTAGGAGTCATTAGCAGAGGGGAGATCGTACCAGATGATGATGTCAGGGAACCAGAATTATTAAATAACTTCTGGAAATCCCCAAGGTTTAATGACAAAGCTTTTCCTCTGAATTCCTAACTTCTTTTTTGTTTTATCAAAGCCTCTCCCGTCCTTTCATTTGATTGTGTTCAGGCCATCCTTTGACGTAAGTAGGACAAATATAGTCCCATCCGTCTCTCCGACAGCAGAGGGGGTGGCGCAGTCACTGAGGAGCTCGGGCTCTGGCGTCAGAGTGCCTGTACTCACTCTCCGCTCTGCCAATTAGCAGCCCGGTGACTTTGGGCCGGTGACTCTGCGTCTTCAGGCCTCAGTTCCCTTGTCTGGAAAGTGGGATAAAGAAGTGCTTGCTCCCTGGCATTGTGGTAAAACCGCGAACGCATAGGCAAGACCTGCCAATAGTAAGCCCCGAGAAGGATCAGCTATGCTATGATTGCTATTGTTATGATACAGACAGACCAGGGTGACACAGGTAGACCACAGTTATGGAGAACTTGAGGTAGAAGCACTATTCTAGATATGGAGGAAGATTAAAAGGATCAAGAACCTCATCCCTACCCGGATGTGGTGACTCACATTTGTAATCCCAGTACTTGGGAGGCAGAGACCGGAGGATCCGGGTTCGCAGCCAGCCTCAGCTACTTAGTGAGGCCCTCCGCAACTTCGTGCGACCCGGTTTCAAAAAAAGTATAAAAAATAGGGCCAGAGCCGGGCATGGTGGCGCATGCTTGTAATCCCAGTTCTTTGGGAGGCGGAGACCGGAGGATCCGGGTTCGCGGCCAGCCTCAGCTCTCTCTCTTTCTCTCTCTCTTCCTCTCTCTCTCTTCCTCTCTCTCTCTCTCTCTTTGTCTCTCTCTCTCTCTACCTAGTGAGGCCCTCCACAACTTTGTGAGACCCGGTTTCAAAATAAAGTATAAAAAAATAGGGAAGGGGGTGTAGCGTGGAGGTAGAACGCCCCTGGGTTCCATCCCCGGTACCGCAAAAAAAAAAAAAAAAAAAATAGGGCCAGTGTGTAGCTCGGAGGTAGAACACCCCTGGGTTCAATCCCCGGTACTGCCAAAAAAAAGAACCTCATCCCTGCTGCCAAGGACCTCACAGATAGGTTGGGGAGAGGGAACCAAATGCAGGGGCAGGCAAAACGACAACGCACATAATTAAAAAGGACCCCCGAGAAGAGATATTCAAGCTGGGTGCAGTGGAATTGCCTGCCTGTAATTCCAGCAACTCAGGAGGTTGAGCCAGGAGGATTCCAAGTTCTAGGCTAACCTGGGCAACTTAGTGAGACCCTGTTTCAAAATTAAAATATAAAAAGGGCTGGGGATGTAGTTCAGTGGTAACATCCTTGGTTTGATCCCCAGTACAGAGACAGACAGACAGACAGACAGAGGAAGGAGGAGGAGGAGGGTAGGGGAGGGGAGGGAAGGGGAGGGGAGGGGAGGGGAGGAGAGGAGAGGAGAGGAGAGGAGAGGAGAGGAGAGGAGAGGAGGCCCCAGGTGAAAGCAGGAACCATCTGAGTCTGGGAATCAGCACAGGATAAGCCCAAAAAAGCTGCTCCGGCTATGACTGTATACATGTTTACATGTTCAGGGTGAGAAGATGTCATGAAGACAGATGTGGTTTGTGAAGCGTCTTGCTGAGTCCCCACAGCAGAGCAATGCTGGGATCCTGGAGCTGGCCCGATCTAGAATCCAGGTCTGCTGGATGCCAACGCTCCTGATTTTTCTGACATTCCACTGTCTTTACTGATTCATCTCTAAATCTCTACAGTTCTGAAGCATAAGTAGGTGTTCACTCGGGAGTGGTGGAGGGGATCGAAGGATGGATGGAGAGCGCACGGGGGAGAGATGAACGGATGGTGAATGAAGGCAGGTGAGCAGATGGGTAGATGGACAGCAGGGGAACGTGCACGTGGTGGCCGGATGGATTGCAGGCAAAAGGATAGTCGGAGAGTTGAGAGATGAATGCATAATGGGGATCGACGTGTAGTGGGGAAATGGTCAGAGGCACAGAATTTCTTTATGCCTTAAGGATCATAAACATGGAACTTATAGATTAGACAATTACTTGGGTAAAGAGGGGGTGGTGAAAAAGTAATGAAAGATAGTCAGGCACTTAAGAGCCCAGTTACTGGGCCTAAAATCCCGGTACTTGAGAGGCTATGACAGAAGGATCGCAGGTTTGAGGCCAGCCTCAGCAATGTAGCGAGACTCTCATCAACCTAGCGAGACCCTGTTTCAAAATAAAAAATAAAAAAGGAGCTGAGGGTGTAGCTTAGAGATAGGATGCCTCTGGGTTCAATCCCCAGTTCTCCAAAAAAAAAAAAACCCATGTTAAGATAAGAGCTACTTAGCCAGGCGTGATGGTGCACGCTCTTAACCTTCGTGCAAATATCTGCGGCTGACCTTTTTCTTCACCGCTCAGAACACCAACTAGGAATCAGGAAGCATTTCCCAGGCAAGGAGATGCCCAAGCTAAGTCTTAAAGGTCAAAAGAAGAAAGGGCTTTCTTTTTTTTTTGTGGACCAGGGATTGAACGCAGGGGTGTTCTACCTCCGCGCTACGCCCCCGGCCCTATTTTTTATACTTTATTTTGAAACTGGGTCTCACGAAGTTGCAGAAGGCCTCACTAAGGAGAGAGAGAGAGAGAGAGAGAGAGAGAGAGAGACAGGGAGAGAGAGAGAGAGCTGAGGCTGGCCGCGAACCCGGATCCTCCGGTCTCCGCCTCCCAAAGTACTGGGATTACAAGCGTGT
Organism: Glis glis; assembly: GCA_004027185.1. Classification (NCBI taxonomy): domain Eukaryota; kingdom Metazoa; phylum Chordata; class Mammalia; order Rodentia; family Gliridae; genus Glis; species Glis glis. The sequence continues at coordinate 4,223 of PVJS01037420.1, forward strand.
GCCACCACGCCCGGCGTAGGGCTTTCTTTTTCAAGGCAGAGAGAACAGAGAACAAAGCACCAGGCACATGAGAAGGGGCAGGGATAGAACAAAGGCTGGGCCTGTGGGTTCTGACCCAGTCCTCGAGGGCCTGGAATGCCAAGTACAGACTAATTAGTAAAAATAATAGTCACATGACTACTGAGTCGTGCTAGGTGTTTTATTTGTATTATCTCATCGTATTCTCTCAAATATGGGAGAGTTATTGCTACTCAAGGCCCGACTTCCAGCTGAGGACACAGCATCTGAAAGATTTGACTCTAGGGAGGGTGACACAGTTCACAAGTGACAAAGCCGTGACTAGAGCCCAGTTCTCTCTGAGTCCACGGAGAGAGAGGTGCCCTGAGCGAGTGAGCTGGAACTTCATCCATTCTGCAAGGCTCAGTCTTCATCCTACCCAAGGGAAGTCATCGAAAGCTTTTAAATGTAGAAGAAGCAAGCCGGGCGTGGTGGCGCACGCTTGTAATCCCAGTACTTGGGAGGCTGAGACCGGAGGATCCGGGTTCGCGGCCAGCCTCAGCTACCCTAGTGAGAACCTGTTTCAAAATAAAGAATAAAAATAGGGCTGGGGGTGTAGCTTGGAGGTAGAATGCCCCTGTGTTAATCCCCAGTACTGCAAAATGAATGAATGAATGAATGAATGAATGAATGACCTGATAAAGTGGGAGTTCTTAGGAACATCCCCTCTGGTGACTGGGGTGGGGGGAGTAACGCGACTGTCTCTGCGGGCAGCCCACCTTCGGCTGGCCACGTTTGCGTGCCGACCTTTGCCAGGACAACCGGCTCTCACCTCCAGGTCTCTGAACCTGTTCGCTGAACGTGAGCCTGAGACACTGGATCCGCTGCGACCTGCAGCAGGCCCTGACCCTCATCGGGCCACCGACTCCTTCTGTGGGATCAGAGGCTGGGCTCGCAGAGCCTCGAGGACCTCTCTAGCCACTTTGAGCCCGTCGGCCTCAGGAAAATTAACATCTGCATTTTTCACCCACTGCGGTGAATTTCCGACGCTCTCCCTCCCAACATGAAAGAGTTATTTTTGGCTACTGTTCAACGTCCAGCGTTTGTTCTCCTGGCTCAGTGTCCGCGCCAGCTTGTCTCTACAGGATGCTCTTCAAACACCTTTGCCTTCCCGAGCCCTGGGCTCCGCGGGGGAAGCTATTTATAAGCCCCTGATGATGTGTAATCCCGGATTGCATCGGGGACATGTCCACAAGCAGCGTTATGCCCAAGGTTGGCTTCCGGGACACCAGCAGAGGTGCCAACAGCCACTTTAGTGAGACACTGGGGAAGGTTCAAATCCCATTTAAGTATGGCCCCCGAACTAAGCTGGGGGGCCGAGGAGAAGGGCAGGGTGTGGACAAAGTGGGGACACGTCCCCTGTCCTAAAGAGTATTCAGCTGGGACTAGTCTTTCTAATCTCAGTGGGAGGGCAGGTGCTGTATGAGCAGGGAGCCCAACTGTGTGGCATTTACAGGTGTGGGCCGGAGAGGCGACTGCCTGGTTCGAATCTCAGCTCCGGCTCTTTTTTTTTTTTTTTTTTTTTTTGCGGTTCCAGGGATTGAACCCAGGGGCATTCTACCTCCGAGCTACACCCCCGGCCCTATTTTTTATACTTTATTTTTGAAACTGGGTCTCACGAAGTTGCGGAGGGCCTCGCTAACTGAGGCTGGCCGCGAACCCGGATCCTACAGTCTCCGCCTTCCAAGTACTGGGATTATAAGCATGCATCACCACGCCCGGCTCTCAGCTCCGGCTCTTGGGAGCGGTACAACCTTGAGCAGATGATGTGATATCTTGGTGCTTCCGTGTCCCCATGTGGAAAACGGGGATATTGCGAACTCAAGCGGGTCCATGAGTGTAGTCATGAGCACACTATCAATCGTGTACTAAATGCTTACTAATATGTTGTTACCGCTTTTAGAATTCCAGGGGCAGTTAGAGGCCCCAGTTGAGAAATAAGTACACCTTAAGGCAGCAGTTCTCAGAGTGGAGCCCCCGTTCCACCAGGGAACCTGTGAGAAGCGCAAATTCACAGACCTCATCCAGACCCGCTGAATTAGAAGCTCGGGTCATGGGAGCCATACATCTGGGCTTCAGCAAGCCTGCTGGGTGACACCGCGCACAGTGGCGCCAGAGAATCCCTGCCGCAGGCATCCCTCCAGTCCCCTAGCGCACTCCTGGGAGGTCATTCCTTCCAATGCATAAACCTGGCGGCATTAGCTGTGTGACTTGGGGGGTGGGGGTGACAGGTCTTTTCCTTTGCCTGAGTCTCACTTTCCTCCACTGGAAAATGGGGATAAAAATACGGGGTTGCAGCCAGGCATGGTGGCACACGCCTGTCATCCCAGTACTTGGGAGGCTAAGACAGGAGGATCACAGGTTTGAGGCCAGGCTCAGCAATTCAGCGAGACCCCTCAGCAACTTAATGAGAACCTACTTCAAAATAAAAAATAAAATAGGGCTAGGGGTGTAGCGCAGAGGTAGATACCTCTGGGTTCAATTCCCAGTACCAAAAACAGAAACAAACAAACACCCACAGGGTTGTTGTGAGTAATCAGTGAAGTCGAGGCTATGACAGCCCTAAATGTCCCACCCAGCACCATTGATCCTCTCAGAAGACCACAGGAAGTGTCCCTGGGCTGCCGCAGGTCCAAGCAGATCACTGGAATTGTCATAGATACAGTTTTGTTTACGGTCTTTGGGAGTGTACATATGTGTAAATGAAGAGAAACCCAAGTCGGGCGTGGTGGCACGTGCTTGTAATCCCAGTACTTGGGAGGCTGAGACCAGAGGATCCGGGTTCGCGGCCAGCCTCAGCTACTTAGTGAGGCCTTCTGCAACTTAGTGAGACCCTGTTTCAAAATAAAGAATAAAGAAATAGGGCTGAGGGTGTAGCTCGGAGGTGGAATGCCCCTGGGTTCAATCCCCAGTATCGCAAAAAAAAAAAAGAAAAACCCAGCAGAGAGTGAATCTCTGGGTGACTCCCCGCAGTCGCCTCCTCCCAGCCATTTGTACACATGGGACCAGAGGGTTCCAGACCAGGAGACTGAGGGAGAGTACAAGCCTCCGAATGGCCAGGAGCCACGTCTTGGCTTTGGTAGAGTGTCACGGGGAACATACTCACCTGGGCGGGGCACGGGGGCACACGCCTGTAATTCAGAGACTTGGGAGGCTGAGGCAGGCGGATTGCAAGCTTGAGGCCAGCCCGGCCAACTTAACAAGACCCTGTCTCCAAATGAAAGAAAATAAAAAGGGCTGCGGATGCAGCTCAGTGGTAGAGGGCCCTTGGGTTCAATTCCCAGTACTGAAAAAAAAGAAGCACTTAGAGGAGTTTTAGCAAGGGAGTAAAGTGACTAAATGTGTGTGTGTGTGTGTGTGTGTGTGTGTGTGTGTGTGTATGTGTCTGTTGCTAGCAATTGAACCCAGGGCCTTGCACACACCAAGGCAAGAGTTTTATCATTGAGCAACATCCCTAGACCTAAATTTGAATATTTTTAAAAACACTCATTTTTTTTTTTTTGCGGTAATGGGGATTGAACCCAGGGGCATTTTACCTCTGAGCTATACCCCCAGTCCTATTTTTTATCCTAAGTTGTGGAGGGCCTCACTAAGTAGCTGAGGCTGGCCACAAACCTGCAATCCTCCTGTCTCAGCCTCCCAAGTACTGAGATTACAAGCGTGCACCACCACGCCTGGCTAAAAAAAACACTCATTTTTTTTTTAATCTTGACCTTATTAAATGTGGGTGAGGATGTGGAGTAACTGGAACTCTCCTATGTTGCTAGTGGGATTACAATATGGTACCACTACTTTGAAAAACAGTTTGGCAGTTTTCTATGAACTTAGATATACCCTTATCATCCAACCCAGAGATACCACTTCTCCAAACACACCCAAGTGAACTATAAGTGTGTGCTCACATATAAACAAAACAAAACAAAACAAAACAAAAAACTAGAGGTGAGTCAGGCGTGGTGGCGCATGCTTGTAATCCCCAGTACTTGGGAGGCTGAGACAGGAGGATCACAAGTTCACGGCCAGCCTCAGCAACTTAGTGAGGCCCTGCTTCAAAATAAAATAATAAAATAGGGCTGGGGGTACAGCTCAGAGGTAGAATGCCCCTGGGTTCTATCCTGAGTCACACCACACACCACACACACACACACACACACACACACACACACACACACACTAGAGATGAGCGTTTATAGCAGCTTTATACATGATCATCAAAACCCTGGACACAGGCCGAGCATGATGGCACATTCCTGTAATCCCAGTACTTGGGAGGTTGAGACAAGAGGATCACAGGTTCGGGGCCAGCCTCAGCAACTTAGTGAGGCCCTGTTTGAAAAAAATAAAAATAAAAACCTGGCAACAACTCGATGCCTGCTGCCGGGCGAAGGGGTAAACAAAGCGCATGCGTCGGTTCGATGGACTTGACCCCAGCAACAAAAAGGAGCAGACTGCTGAAGCGCGGGAGGGGTGGATCGCACAGGAGTTCTGCTGTGTGACAGAAGCCGGACTCGAAAAGTACCTACTACGTTATTTCATTTGATGTGTTATTTTCAAAAGGCCAAAACTGTGTGGATAGAAAACAGATCGGCGGTGGCCGGGGTTGGGGACGAAGGGAGGAACTAACTCTGAAGGGCATCAGGGGGACTTTTTAGGGTGACAGAACTGTTCTGTATCTTGACTATGGTGGTCCCATTATTGTGGGTGTTTGTTGAAATTCATAGAACTATTCACACAAAAAAAGGTGAATTTTCTGTGTATAAATTATCTTTTTTTTGGTACTGGGGATTAAACCCAGGGGCAGTCTACCTTTGAGCTACACTCCCAAACCTTTTTATTTTTTATTTTTGAACAGGGTCTCACTAAGTTGCTGAGGGCCTCACTAAGTTGCTGAGGCTGGCCTTAAACCTGTGATCCTCCTGTCTCGGCCTCCTAAGTACTGGGACTGCAGGCGTGCGCCACCATGCCCAGCAATTATACCCTTTTTAAAGAAGATGTTTGCCGGGCGTGGTGGCGCACGGTTGTAATCCCAGTACTTTGGGAAGCGGAGACCAGAGGATCCGGGTACCCGGCCAGCCTCAGCTCGCTCTCTCTCTCTCTCTCCCTGTCTCTCTCTCTCTCTCTCTCTCTCTCTCTCTCTCTCTACTCAGTGAGGCCCTCCGCAACTTCATGAGACCCGGTTTCAAAATAAAGTATAAAAAAATAGGGCCGGGGGTGTAGCGCGGAGGTAGAACGCCCCTGGGTTCAATCCCCCGTACCACCAAAAAAATAAATAAATAAAGAAGATGTTTGCTGCAGAGAGAACTGACTGGGATAGTTAACGACTCAAAGGCTTTTGCTGGTGGGGAGAGACGTCAGTGTCTGCACCAGGCTGTGCTGGTGAGGATAGAGGTGTGGGCAGATTCGAGAATATTCAGGAGGTACGTGAAATGCCACGCAGCGCAAGGCTGCCACCTTGCAGCTCACATTTATACGAGCCATTTTTCTGCATAGACAACTTTCAGATATACATCTGCAATTCCTGCCAATGATAACAGGCTGTGGCCTTGTAGTTTTACATAGGGAAGGAGACAGGGACGTTAGCCGGGTGAGCGGGCAGAGGCGCCCTCGGGAACCCAGTGGCACAGAAATTCACAGGACCATACGGCAGGCCGGAGTCAAGGCACACCTAGGGGCCAGCAGGGTCCCGAGCGAAGGCTGTAGAATGAGGAGCCCAGCCCCTCTGCGAGAGAGGAGACGCAAGTAAGGGTGACGAGAGACTGCCAAGCTCCCCGGGGCTGCCAAAATTTCCCTTCTCGTCTGAGGCTTTGAGCCCTGCATTCAGAAGCTTAGGGGAGAGCCATGAATCACAGGTTAGCGCTCAGGTCTAATTATTTCCTCGGGTGACGTTACCCTCACATGTCAGAGACAGGGAGTGAATTCTGCACAGGAAGATCCAGAACGGGAGTCACAGGCCTGCGTCATGGCCTCAGCGCTGGCTCTGTGACTCTGGGTGACTTATTTCACTCTCTAGGCTTTGACATCTTTGTTTGGAAAATGAGCTGGTGGATCTCTAAGGACTCATCCGGCTTTAAAAATAAGGCTCTTCTTTTGAGAGGTTTTTGTTTTACTCATCCTGAAATGTATGTTTGAAAAAGAAAGTTTCCCCAAAGGAATAGAGCAGGAGAAACAAACAGATGAGGAGATTGGGAGGAAGGGAGAATATGAGGCAGCCGAGGTAATAGAGGCCTATTCTTGGCTAGAGACGGGCCTATCCTTGACCCTGGAGGTCGATTTGCCTCCAAGGCTTCTAGCAGCTGAAGCAAAGAGGCCATCAAAAGTCATTAGATCAACACTGTTCGATCGAAATTTCTGCAATGTAGGAAATGTCCCAGATCTGCACCGCTCTAATATGTAGCCCCCGCTCACATGAAGCTATTGAGCCCTTGAAATGCGGCAAGGGTGAATGAAGATTGGAATGTAAAATTTTTTAGTTCAAATGAATATAACTTGGAAAAGCCACACGTGGCTGGTGGACTACTGCATCGGGCAGCGTGGATTGAGATGATCCACGGCGTTCGCTCAGGTGCAGCTATCGCCGGCCACCTCTGCCCTCCGGGTCACCCTTTACCGCCTGGTCTGCAAGGGCAGGGATGGGCCTTGTGATTACTTCTCCATTGGCGGCAGGCAGAGCACGGAGCTTTGTGGGTAGGGGGCACAGGAGAGACACCAATGGAGGAAGGCATGTCTTCTCCTGTTTCCAGTGAGCTCCCCTGCGTAGGCACCTACCGTTTAGGCGTCACCAGGCTCAGCCCGGGCAGGCAGCTTCTGTAGGTCCCAGTCCCAGCAGTACGCGTGGTTCCTCCAACACCCATCTCCTGAAGAGCGGGCACCAGCTCATGCAGGGAGCAGCCAGTGGTACCCCAAGACAGGCAGGCTCCCCCCAGATCTCCTCAGGTGCCTCCAGGGTGGAATTCTACAGGTGACGCACCTCCCGGTGAACAGCCTTGACCACGGGCAGTTTTCCAGCAAGTTCCGAGGCATGACATCTCCATGTGGCGAGCTCCCACTGGGACCCAGAGAAGTCCTGACAGTGTGCTACACTTCTCTGCATGACTCTCCACCAAGGGCTGAACAGCGGTGTGGGCCTGGGGCTCTTCCTCGGGCACTCTATTCCAGTCCTTAGGGTAGGGGACACTCCTTATATCTGCTATTTCTGCATTCCTTACAATTCTTTGCTTTTTACTAGCCAACCCTTTGTCACTCCAATCCTCTCTTAGAGTTAAGAATTTTCATGTTAAACTTCCTATGTCCAAATTACAGCAGGTTTTTTTTTTAATCTCCCCAGTGGACTCTGTCTGATAAAAAGGAGTGTCAGGAGACAGACCTGTCAAGATGAGAGTCGGGCGTTGGCTTGGTCATGCCCTTGGGCTGCAGCACAGTAATGAGCTCTAACCAATGGGAAGTGGGCGCCGGTGACCCATCGTATGTAGTGCCAATTAAACGAGCTCCCACCCCGGCTAGATTACGATGAAAAGCCCAGCGAAGTGAGCACCTCGGGGCCAGGCGGAGGCCTCGCTCGACTCTGTGGCAGTAATGATGACGATGGTGACTGCGTGTGGGACATCCTCCTCTGAGTGCCCTTGAATGCTTGCAGAGAGGAAATGCCAAACTCAGCTCAAAGCGCGATCTGAGAACCAGAAAGGTTAAAAAAATATTAGCCCTTACAGATACATGGCTGATACTCCTGAAAATATAATTGTGTGGATTGCTGAATTTCAATGTCAGTCAGGTTAGCCTTACTAAAGTGCTCATGCGAAAATCGGCTAGGAAAGAACGGGGCCATAACACTGGAAATGGGGAAATCTGGTTGGGCCCGGATGAAACTGATAATTGTGCGGGGCGTGGTGGCGCACGCTTGTAATCCCAGTACTTGGGAGGCTGAGACCGGAGGATCACAGGTTCGCAGCCAGCCTCAGCTACTTAGTGAGGCCCTCCACAACTTAGTGAGACCCTGTTTCAAAATAAAGAATAAAAAATAGGGCTGGGGGTATAGCCCAGAAGGAGAATGCCCCTGGGTTCAATCGCCAGTACCGAAAAGAAAAAAAACCCTGATAATCGCGAATCCCCACATCACCCTGAGCTTCCCTTGTCAGGGAAGTAGCTTGCCCTCTGGTGTATTACGACACCAGCATTTCTTTGCTTGAACCCCCTGTGATAACTTCGTGTAAGCAAATTCCTTGAAAGGGTATGGTCCTCCTCCTCAAGACCCAGCAAGGCCACCCACCCCTTGTTGCTCCCAGAACCAGGGTCAAATATCAGCACACTGCAGGACACGGGCACACAGGGTGAGCTTGAAGGAGATGGCACAAACACCTCAAGAACTGCAAACATTTGCTCGTCTATATCATCATAAGCCCGGGGAACGCGTGCGAGTGTGGACTTGAAGGGAGTTACACCAAGGAGGGTGGACCTAACACGGTAGTGAGCAAGTTCGTGCTGCAGGTGAATTTGCTAGAGACGGGGTTTAATGTGTTGGCTTGTGTCGCTGAGGGTGTCTCTAGCTGCTCACCTGGTGGTTGATTAAAACTCGGGCTCAACAGTGATCTGCGTGTAATGAGACAGAGAGGCCGGAGCTTCCCTGGAATTACATGGAGGAGGAAATTCAAAGGCTTAAGAAGATGAGAAGCTTTGACTGATCAGTCAAACTCCCCACAGTCAGTGGCTGGGGCTGCCTGGGATGCAATTATGATTAGTGCTTCCAGGCCAACAGCAAGAGGAGGCCCGTTGGGCAAAGAAATGCAGTTGCTAGCTCTTGGGGTCACTCAGGTAAGGGCAAGCGGTATGGGTGAGGACATGGAGGTGCCCGCAACACTGCAGTCTCCTCTGTAAAACAGGAAGGAGGAGCTGGGCGTGGTGGCACACACTTGTAATCCCAGTCCGTGGGAGGCTGAGACAGGAGGAGCGCAGGTTCGGGGCCAGCCTCAGCTACTTAGTGAGGCCCTCTGCAACTTAGTGAGACCTTGTTTCAAAATAAAAGAATAAAAAGTAGGGCTGGGGGTGTAGCTCAGAGGTAGAATGCCCCTGGGTTACTGCAAAAACAAACAAACAAACAAACAAGAAAACAGGAAGGAGGAGAATTCCTACCTTGCAGCGTTGCTGCTGGACGCTGAACTGTACACCCCAGGGGTCACTATCCGTATCCTGGAGACCCTGCGCTGTGGTGAGAACTAAAGGAGGAGGTGTACAGAGAGCCCCGACATATACTGAGTCCTCAATATGAGTGCACCCTCTTTTCTGTCTTATTTGAGTAATTGCCTCACCATATCAAGAACTTACCCTGTGCCAGTCATGGCCCTGGTGTCGCCCACACCTGGTACACAGGTATTGAGCATCTGTTACAGCAGAGGAAACAGAGGTTTTCACCAGGTCACCGAGTACATAGGTCCCTGTCTGCCCGGCTCCGGAGCCCTCGCTTGTACCCTCTGCAATGCGCAGACGTCCAGGGCTGGTTGCTGACACGCCGCCCAGCTGTGCTGATTTCAGAACGCGGGTGCCAAATGTCTCAATCAGCATCTTCCCTTGTCAGGCATGACCCAGATGAGCTTGGGGAGAAGCTGCTGCCAGGAACTGGCCTGTCTTCTACCGCTTCTCCTCCTTCTTAATTGGTGCCCCCCCCAAGGTAACTCAGGTGGGTGGTACACGTCTCCCTTCTACCTGCCTGAGGCTTTGTCCTCTGCTGCCCACACGCCCCACAGGCAGCTTGTAGCACCCGCTTTGAGGAACTAATTTTGGCATCTTGAGCACCACCCTTGGGGGAACTAATTTTGAATGCAGACCTGTAGGCTTACAAAGATAGTGTGGCACGTCAAGGCCCCCTGCGCAGTCGAGCTGGCTCACCGGAGCCCACAAGAAATGGACATTGTGCCCACTTTCTGTCTTTCTGCCATGGGAGACCCAAGCTGTGACTGCTAACCTTTCTCTCCAGGGCTCTTAAGATTTCCAAACTCCGAGCACCTATGTGGAGGAGACAGCATATCTTCACCAAATGTAGCTGTAGGTGACATCCTGAGCTGGACCCTGGGGATGTAAGTACGGCAGACACGTAGCTGACTCCCACATCTCTTCCACTCAGTCCCACATGTAAGCAAACCTTGGTTTTTGGAATTGTGCCAGTTCTAGGAATGAGTCCTGGTATTTCTGGGCTATTCACCAAATCCACGGTTCCCAGCCTCCTTTGCAGGTGCGTGGCCATGTGACTAAGTTCTGGTAGTGTACTGGTGAATGTTTAATGAGCTGGTCACCGGAGTCAGTGGAGGCCCTGATTGTAGCATTTGCTGGTTTCCGTGGTGTAAATATTCCCGGCTGATTTCAAGTTACCAATGTGACGTCACTGAAAGCGGCATTGAGAACAGATGCACAGTCACATGCCATTGTAAAACAGTCCCAAGCCGGGAATGGTGTCGCACGCTTGTAATCCCAGTACTTGGGAGGCGAAGACCGGAAGATCCGGGTTCTCGGCCAGCCTCAGCTACTTAGTGAGGCCCTCTGCAACTTCGTGAGACCCTGTTTCAAAATAAAGTATAAAAAATAGGGCTGGGGGTGTAGCTCAGAGGTAGAACGCCCCTGGGTTCAATCCCCAGCACCGCAAAAAAATAAATAAAAATAAATAAATAAATAAATAAATAAATAAAAAATAAAACAGTCCCACCTTATGAAACAATCAATAGCACAACTCCAGCGCCTGATTGCTGCATGCCAGGCACTGAGTTACGTGCTTTGCACATGGACACGAGTGAGACAGAGTTCAGTGTGCAGAATACTTAATAAGGAGGGCCCTTGGGATGATACCATGGCAGGGAGGGGACAACACAGAATTGGGCAGAAGAAGTCAAGCTATGATGCAGGTCCAGCAACAGCCTTGGCCAGACCCACAGCAAAGTTCAAATGGTCCTGTAGTATTGCCCGAACTGGGCCAGAATGACCAGGCCCTGATACACCAACAACGATCAGTCTGTGGATATGAGCCACTATGAGGAGGTTAGGACCCTGGGCAAGGAGGCTTTCTGCAGCTGGCCTGCTCCTGGCAGCTGGAGCAACAAGTTCTACACTGAGCGGGGTCTGCAAAACACATGTATTCTCTCATTTTATTTTCGCAGCAACACTATGAGAAAGAGGCTATTCATAATCCCATTTTACAGATAAGTAAGTGTGGGTTCAGACAGGTCACATATTGCTTTAGGTTACAGGCCTGTGTTTACTTCTACTCTCTTTCTTTCATCCTGACATGCTGTTCTCTCCTCTGTCCCCCCTCCCCATCTCTCATCTGCAAGGCAAACAGGACAGAAGGTACCGGAAAGAGAGGCCCCCAGGAGCCAGGCAGTGCTCAGAGCACAAGCTATCTGAGGAATGCGCTTTTAGAAAGTCCTTCTGAGCCTGGGGCACATTCTTCTAGAGGAATCTTTTTAAAAATTTAACTTTATTATCTTATTAAAACAAGATTATCTTATTGTATTGTATTGTATTTATCTTGGGTTATTTTTACTGGTATGTGATATTATACATATTTATGGGGTACAATGTGATGTTTCTATACATGTGTACATTGTTTAATGATCAAATCACAGTAATTAGCATATCCATGGACTCCTGTCATTTGCAGCATCATGGGTGAACCTGGAAGACATTATGCTGAGTGCAACAAGCCAGGCACAGGAAGAAGAACTCTCTTGATAGGAAACGTCCTGTGCTTTGAGGATGGATTTGAATGTTTGCGAACAGCCAGAGGTCTCCGGGTACCTCAGCTGCGAGGAAAGGAAGCAGCTGAAGCTCGGGCTGATGTTAGAGATCAAAGTCAGTCATGAGCCAGGCGCGGGGGAGCGTGCCTGTCGTCTAGTACTGAGACAGGAGGGTCGCAGGCTCGAAGCCAGCCTCGGCAACTCAGTGAAACCCCATTTCCTAATAAAAAATAAAAATTGGGGCTGTAGCTCAGAGTCCCTGGGTTCAATCTTCAGGACCAGTCTCTCAGTGCTGGCTACAGAAACAGGTTCAAAAGGACAGTCATGGAAGTTTCCATGGAAGAAGTCCTCAGCAACCCAGAGAACGAGTGGCCCAAAGTTGCTCACTAGCTGTGCGTTCTTGGGGAAGTCACTCCCTCTCTCTGAGACACAGTCTTCTCAACTGGGAACTAAGAACAGCAACTTGAGATGCAGCACATCACGGGAGCTTTCAAATCAGACAGCTGAGTCCTCGGCTGTGTCACTTACTGGGTGCTTTGGGGCAAGTTCTCCAACTTCTCTGTGCCTGTTTCTGTATCTGTAAAATAAGAATAAGTACCTATGAAACAGGGTTATCGGGGCAATTAAATGAATTGGCACAGGAAAAGGATTTTGAACTGCACTGGGAACACTGCAAGCACTCAGTAGATGCCAGCTACTGTTTTCATTACTTAGAGGGGAAGCTGAGGATACTAGAGACACTGTGTGTGAAGATTAGACATAGGCTGGGTGGGGTGGCGCACACCTGTAATCCCAGCAACTCCGGAGGCTGAGGCACGAGCATTGCAAATTTAAGGCCAGCCTGGGCAACTTAGCAAAACCCTGTCTCAAAATGAAAAATAAAAAGGACTAGGGACGTAGCTCAGTGGTAGAATCTTTGCCTAGTATGCATGAGGCCCTGGGTTCAATCCCCAGTACCTCAAAGGGGAAAAAAAAAAAAGATTTGACATAGAATTTGGCTTAGAGAATCAGCTCAGAAAATGGTAGCATTCTAGTTATCTACTGCTGCGTAACAAACCATTCCAAAGCGTAGTGGTGTACAATAACAATGGACATTTCCTTTGCTCACAGGTCTTGAGTTTGGGCAGGCCTTAGCAGGTTGGCTCAGCTCTGCTCCATGCAGCATCAGCTGGGGAGGGTCTAGCAGGGCTGGATTATTTGCTTGCTTCCAAGATGGCTCCCCTTCATGGGTAGCAAGTTGGGCTCCCCTTCATGGGTAGCTAAGAGCTTGGCTGGATCTCTCTCCCTCCCTCTCTTTTTTAGTGGTACTGGAGATTGAACCAGGGACATTCTTCCTGTGAGCTATACCCCCAACCCTTTTTATTTTTTACTTTTAAACAGAGTCTCCCTAAGTTGCCCAAGCTGGCCTCAAACCTGCAATCCTCCTGTCTCGGCCTCCCAAGCACTGGGATTACAGGAGCGCACCACCACACCCAGCTAACCTCCTTATTGCTAAATGGGCCGCTCTGCAGGGCTGCTTGGGCTTCCTTGCAGAACAGCAGCTGGGTTCAAAGAGGTGTCTCACAAAACAGAATGTGGACACTCCCAAGGCCTGGTCAGAAGAACGGACTCCACTTCATTCCTGTTGTGCATTCTTAGTCAAGCTGTCAGTTGGCCAGGTCCCCAGGAGGATCGTAGGCCCCTCTTCTTGAACAAAAGGAGCGTTAAAGAACTGGCAGCCAAGCCGGGCATGGTGGCGCACGCTTGTAATCCCAGTACTTTGGGAGGCAGAGACCAGAGGATCCGGGTTCGCAGCCAGCCTCAGCTCTCTTGATCTCTCTCCCTATCTCTCTCTTTCTCTCTCTCTCTCTCACTCTATCTCCTTAGTGCGGCCCTCTGCAACTTCGTGAGACCCGGTTTCAAAATAAAGTATAAAAAATAGGGCCGGGGGTGTAGCACGGAGGTAGAACGCCCCTGCGTTCAATCCCCGGTACCGCAAAAAAAAAAAAAAGAAAAAAAAAAAAGAACTGGCAGCCATCTTTATCTGCTACAGGTGGTCTGTGTTCTCACTTTATGTCCCGGTCCCTACTCAGACACAGACAGGACATCGCTCTTCTTCTTCAAACCACGTCCCAACCTAGAAAGAGATGATCCAAGGGGGACTGAATGACTCCCCCCAGATGAGCTAAGTCCTACTTGTCACTGAAGATTCAACAGAAACGAGGCTCCCTGCACGTCAGCACCCCTGCTTCTCCCCGGCCTCGGAGCTGGTCAGGGATGGCGTCAGTCATTCCTCAATACCCACGCAGTGAGTTTTTTGTATGTTCCTACATCTTACCAGTTTATGTGCTACTTTTAAAATAAAAACATATATATATATATGAAATAAATATATGACAGCAGCCTTCCCACACACTCCCACACACTCCCGCACGTGCGCATCTTGCTATAGGGTGGGTTTTCTTTTTTTTTTTTTTTTTGCGGAACTGGGGATTGAACTCAGGGACAATCTACCTTTGAGCTAAACCCCCAGTCCTATTTTTTATTCTTTATTTGGAAACAGGGTCTCACTAAGTTGCGGAGGGCCTCACTAAGTAGCTGAGGCTGGCCGCGAACCCGGATCCTCCTGTCTCAACCTCCCAAGTACTGGGATTACAAGCGTGCGCCACCATGCCTGGCTCTATAGGACGGGTTTTCTACAAAGTGTTGCTATGGAGCTCTGGGCCGTGGGGATTGGCGTCAGGACCCCAGAGGATACCAAAATCTGAGGGTGCTCCAGGCCCTTACATAAAATGGCATATTTGCACATAACTGATACACATCTTCCCCCATACTTTAAATCCTCTCTAGATTACTTATAATACCTAATATGATGTAAATGCTATATAAATTGTTGTTCTACTGTATTGTTTAGAGAATTATGACAAGAAAAACGTCTGTACATGTTCAAAACAGACGCAATTTTTCCCAAATATTTTCCCTCTGCAGTTAGCTGAAGCTGCAGATGCAGAACCGACTGTTTGTAATTCCAGAAGCTGCAAATCAGAAGCCCTCAAGCATAGGCTGTGAGCCTGGGGTGGGCTTCTCATCTGGAAAATGAACGCGATACCCCGACCTCATGAAGATAATTCTGATAAAACTGAGGTCGCAAGTAGATAGGGTGCAAGCAAATTAACCAGTGACACTCAGACACATTTTTTTTAAATGTAGCATTGTTTTTTGCTTCAGAAACAAATCTCTCCCTCTCCAGCTCCCCACCTCACTAGGTTGTGGTGAGTGAACAGAGGACAGGAGGCTAGAAATCATCTGTTAAAAGTATGTCATCCTAGTACTTGGGAGGCTGAGACAGGAGGATCACAGGTTCGAGGACAGCCTCAGCAAGTAGCAAGACTCTCAGCAAACTAGCAAGACCGTTTCAAAACAAAAAAATAAAATAGGACTGGAGGTATAGCTTGGAGGTAGAATGCCCCTGGGTTCAATCCCCAGTACCACACATACACATACAAAAAGTGTGCCTAGACAGGTGTGGTGGCTCACACCTGTAATCCCAGTACTTGGGAGGCTGAGACAGGAGGATCACAGGTTCAAGGCCAGCCTCAGCAACTTAGTGAGAACCTCAGCAACTTCACAAGACCCTGTTTCCAAATAAAATAGGGCTGGGGGTATAGCTCAGAGGTAGAATACCCCTGGGTTCATTCACCAGCACCACAAAAAATAAAATTAAAACATTTTTTAAAGAAAGTATGCCTAAGAGCCGGGCGTAGTGGCGCCCGCTTGTAATCCCAGTACTTTGGGAGGCGGAGACCGGAGGATCCGGGTTCGCGGCCAGCCTCAGCTCGCGCATGCGTGTGCGTGCGTGGGCTCTCTCTCTCTCTCTTCCTGTCTCTCTCTCTCTCTCTCTCTCTCTCTCTCTCTCTCTCTCTCTACTTAGTGAGGCCCTCCGCCACTTCATGAG
>PVJS01037421.1:0-19924 GCA_004027185.1 Glis glis
TAGTCTGGGCTGTGTTAGATAGCACCACCAATTTCTTTAATGTAGTCCAGAGATGAGCCAGTGTGGAAATTAATGAACTTATTCGTGAGATGTAACCATATTCCTTTTTGAACTCGCTTAGATTTGATTAATCCTTTTCACATGCAGTGTTCATGGACTGATGAGGACCAGCTGGTCCTCAGCTTATCAGCCACAGCTTTCCCTGGCCCTGCAAAGGGGGGTGGTGGCAGCGGAGCATTACATATGCACCATTGCCCCAGCTCTGTCTTGGGGTTTGATATCTGCTTCCAGATTCCAGGTTCTTACACAATGCTCTTTCCAGACTCTTCACAGGATGAACAGTTTTTATTCTCTGATAGCTGTCAGCAATGGATTCTCCTCTGGATGGGGATTGTCAGGTTGTTTCAGGACCTTTGGGTTTGTTTGACTTTCTTCCTAGGGCTCTTGAGAGTTTTGATATAGTCTCCCTTTTCTCCAGTTTTCAGACCAATAGAGGTCTTTTGCAAGGAAATAGGGACAACAAGAATAGGCAACACATTTATTTTTTTTTCCAGCACTGGGGATTGAACCCAAAGCCTTGTTCATGCTAGGCCTGTACTTTACCACTGAACTTTTATTTTATTTTGAGATAGGGTCTCACTAAGTTGCCCAAGCCAGCCTTGAACCCATTTAATTTAGAAAAATTGGTAGATCTTTAAGAGAATGAAAAGACAGACCACTGGCTGGGTGAAAATATTTGCAAAACATATATCGCATAAAGGACTGGTACATAAAATTTTCCAAGAACTCTTAAACCTTAACAATAAGTAAACAACCTAATTCAAAAGTGGGCAAGGGACCTGAACAGATACCTCACCACAGAAGATAAACAGATAAGAGGCTCCACAGCCGGGTGTGGTGGTTCACGCTTATAATCCTAGTACTTGGGAGGCTGACACAGAAGGATTGCAAGTTCTCAGCCAGTCTCAGCAACTTAGTGAGACCCTGTCTCAAAATAAAAAATAGGACTGGGGGTGTACTTCTGAGGTAGAATACCCCTGGGTTCAATCCCCAGTACCATACATACACACGCATGCACACACACACCACATGATATTCCACACCATATGTCACAGGGAGACACACATTAAAGCATCAATGAGATACTATTATATATCTACTAGAATAGCTAAAATACAAATCACTGGCCACACCAAATGCTGACCAAAACGTGGAGCAATACTCTCAGTCATTGCTGGTGGGAATACAAAATGGTACAGCCACTTCGTAGGACAGTGGGGCAGTTTCTTAGAAAAGGAAACATTCTTTTACCATCCATAATTGGACTCCTTGGTATTTACCTAAATGAGTTGAAAATTTATGTCCATACCAAAACTTACATATGGTTCAAACTTACAAACTTTAAAGTTTTGGCAATTTTGAAAAGATGTCCTTCAATAGGTTAATAGAACTGTGATACATTTATACAATGGAATAGTATTAATCCTTAAAAAACAATAAGCTGACCAGGTGTGGTAGCACAGGCTTGTAATCCCAGTACTTGGGAGGCTGAGACAGGAGGATCATAGGTTCATGGCCAGCCTCAGCAACTTAGTGAGGCCCTCTGCAACTTAGTGAGACCCTGTTTCAAAATAAAGAATAAAAAATAGGGCTGGGGATGTAGCTCGGAGGTAGAATGCCCCTGGGTTCAAACTCCAGTACCACAAAAAATAAAAAAAAAAAATAAATAAAAAGCAATGAGCTCTCAAACCATGAAAAGACATGGAGAACCTTAACTACATCTTAAATAAATATGGCTAGGGGAAATAAACCAATCCGAAAGATGAAAAGGCTGCATATGATATAATTCCAACTATATAATATTGAAGAAAAGGCAAAATTATGGAGATAATAAAGAAGATTAATGGATTGCAAGGGTTCAGGGAGAGAGAGGGTAGGGAAAGGGATAAGTAGGTGGAGAGCAGTGGATTCTTAGGGTATATAACTATTGTGTATGATACTATAATGGGGACGCATGCCATTATACATTTATCCAAACCCATAGAATGTACGGCACTAACTGACTCCTCATGAGAACTATGGACTTGAGTTAATGATAATGTATTAATATTGGCTCATCAATTGTAACATATTAATAATAGGGGAACTGGGAAAGGTGGGGGGTATGTGGAAACTCCATAATTTCTACTCAATTTTTCTGTAAAACTAAAACTGCTTAAAATATAAGTCTATTAATTAAAAGAAAACAAAAAGATGGGTCCAAAAATAGTGTGGGAAGAAGGATGCTATGAGGGAAGTCAAGGGCAGTATGGGCAACACAGATCTGAATTTTCTGAGTCACACAAGGACAGATTTCTGATGTGGTGTTTTCCTGACACTCAAAAGAGTCTAGTGGGCCCTGTGTGGTCGTGCACACCTGTAATCCCAGTGACATGGGAGGCTGAGGCAGGAAGATCGAAAGTTTGAGGCCAGCCTGAGCAGCTTAGGGAAACCCTGTCTCAAAATAAAGAACAATAAAAAGGGGGTGGGGGATATAGCTCAGTGGTAGAGCACCCCAGGGTTCAATCCCTAGTACTAGAAAAAAAGAAAAAGAAAGAAAAAGAAAGAGTGGAGCAGGTTGATTTCAATTCCGATCAGTTGAACAGCAGAACAGTGTTCACCGTCTTAGAACTAGTAGTGGTATCACAGACTGCCATCTCAGGGAGGGAGAGGGAGAAGAAAAGGACTTTTCAAATGAGTTTAAAGACAAGAAGTAGAAGAGTCCAGTGGCTTTTGTAGCCCATAGCATGTGAACAGCTCTTCAAAGAAACCTTCTGAAGTCTGGAATTGCAGCTAGAGCTGCCAGAGTTTAGCAACCTTGAAGTACAATGATTATGAACTTTGACGTGGTGGTTTGTGTTTCTTGCACAGTACTTATACCATGTGTGTGTGTGTGTGTGTGTGTGTGTGTGTGTGTGTGTGTGAGAGAGAGAGAGAGAGAGAGAGAGAGAGAGAGAAGAGAGAGAAAGCATGTACTTGCCTGAAATGGCAGTCTTACCTTAGCCTGGTTTTTCTTTTATATTTATTTCATGGAACCACTTGCATTTCTTAATCAACATGTCTTTGTACTTTTATTCTCTAAGCTACTTCCTGCTTTATCCTCTTTTCATCTCACCATATATATGTGTGGAGAGAAAGAGAATATATAATACATATATCCTCCATCCCCGCTCCGTACTGGCGATTGATCCCAGGGGTGCTCTACCACTGAGCTACACCCCCAACCCTTTAAAAATTTTTTTATTTTGAGATAAAGCCTCCCTAGGTTGCCTAGACTGGTCTTGAACTTTTCAATTCTCCTGCCTCAGTCTCAGGAGTAGCTGGGATTATAGACATGTGCCACAGCACCTGGATCTGCCATGTTTTTTTAAAAAAGAAAATGGCATTAATACATTCAAAATCTTTCCTTTATTGTCACATGGTGATTTATTAATTTTTCTTCCCCCTCTTTGTGTGTGTGTGTGTGTGTGTGTGTGTGTGTGTGTGTGTTGCTGTGTTGCTGTGCTGGGGATTGAACCCAGGGCATTCTACCTCCAAGCTACACCCCCAGCCTCTTTTTTTTGGAGACAGGGTCTCACTAAGTTACTGAGAGACTTGCCAAGTTGCTGAGGCTGGCTTTGAACCTGCGATCTTCCTGTCTCAGCCTCCCAAGTACTGAAGTTACAGGTGTGTGCCACCATGCCTCGCCTTTCCCCTCTTTCTTAATGGTACATCTGTCTTCCTTGGCATGAATGGAATCTACTTGTCCTGCCACCTGGCTTGTCACTGGTTTGGAAACACAGCTCCAGGGTTTTAGGTAACTTCAGTCTGAGATGACCCAAATATCTTAAGGGAAGTCAAAACAATAGAGCGATCAACTTTCACAACTTTGTACTTGACAATTTCAAAAGGCAAATGCTACTTTCTGAAGAAACAGAAAGCACATGAACATTGTCTTTGTCTCTTGGAGAACTGGAAGTCTAGGGAAAGACTTCCAGTCTTGGTTCTTGACCCAGACAAATGCATGTCCTTGAGGAAAGTATTCAACCTGCCCAAGCCTCAAGGATGTCATGCATAACATTACCTGCTGAAGGACGGAGGACTGGACCTTTGTTCTCCACAGCTCTCACCAAGGCTGAAGGTTCTGTTAGTACTGGAACATGAGAAACTGCCTGCCTAGATTGATAGGTTTTAAACTTCTGCAACATAGAGTTGGGTCCTGTTTCCCTTCAGTACCCCATAGTCTGCGGCATGTAATTAGTAATCTAAACAGATACTTTTACTGAACAATTTATGAGCCTCTTCTATGCCTGGGGACTCAAACTTTGGAGCAGTGGTTATGGGGAGAAAAGGGAGGGAGCTGGCCTCAGTGTGCAGCCCACCCAAAGACAATGATCTCCTTCTCCTTCTTCTTCTTTCTTCTTCTCCTTCCTCCTCCTCTTTTTCCTGTTCTTTCTTCTCCCTCTTCCTCCCTCTTCTCTTCCTCCTCCTCCTTTGGTACTGGGGATTGAACTCGGGGGCATTCTACCTCTGAGCTATACCCCAGCCCTTTTTTCATTTTGAAACAGGGTGTCTTGCTGAGTGGCTGAGGGTCTTGCTAACTTGCTGAGGCTGGCCTTGAACCTGCGATCCTCCTGTCTCCATTTCTCAAGTACTGGTATTAGAGGCATGCACCACTATGCCCAGCAAAGACTCCAACTTCTGAGAGCAGACAGCTTCCCTGGGTCAGCAAGCTCTCCCCAAGAGCCAATGGAGGGAGGAAGGTGAAGCCTTTATCTTTCTCCTCTTGCTGCCCTCCTGAGCCAGCCACAGCACACACATGGCTTCTGAGCAAAGGCAGCTGGAAAATTCACTGTCACTCGAAAAAAATTAAGTGTGGACAACATTTCCTCTCAGAGAGGCCAAGAAGAAGCTGGACAGGCCTCACCGGGGTCCCCACTCAATCCATTAGCATGAGATCAGACCCTTACTGTCCAGTGCATTTCTACTGGTTGTCCATGTTTCAATCATGCCTCTGCAATGCGTCTCCGTAAAAACCCAAAGGACAGGGTTAGGAGAGCGTTAGGACAGCTGAACAGGTGCAGGTCCCTGGAGGGTGATGCACCAGAAAGGGGATTGGGGCTCCACAACCCTTCCCTTGGCCTTGCTCTATGCATCTTTTAATTTGTGTACTTTGTAATATCCTTTATAATAAGTTGGTAAATGTGGTCTGGGGGTGCAGCTCAACAGCAGAGCACTTGCCTTGCATGCACAAGGTCCTGGGTTCGATCCCTGGCATCACACACACACACACACAAAAAACAACAACAACAACAACAACAAAAAAAAACTGGTAAATGTGTTTCCATGAGTTTTGTGAACCTCTCTAGCAGATTTATCAAACTCGAGAAGGGGGTGCGGGAATCTTGATGTGCAGCCAGTAGTCAGAACCACGGGTAAAGAAACTTGTGGGGCTTGTGAAGTGGGGGGCAGTCCTGGGGTCTGCGCTCTCAACCTGTGGGGTCTGATGTTGTCTCCATGTAGACAGTGCCAGCAGTGAATTGAATTAGAGGACAATCAACTCATGCAGAATCAATTGCTTACCTGGTGTGTGGGAAAACCCCTACACATGTGGTGTCAGAAGTGATCTGCGCTGTGAAAAATATAGTAAGAAAAACTGAGTTTGAGTTTGTTTTTTCTGTATCATCAGAACCAAAATCAAGCAGCATTTCAGACAACCCCTAGTTCTCAAAGGATCTTGCTGACAGGAAGGATTATGCAAAGGATGGGCAGAGTATTCAATAAAACCTTGCTGATTGTTGCTGATTGTCGGAGAGGCAGACCCAGTGGCTTCCTCCCTAGTAAAAGAATGCACAGCTCTAAGATGGATCATTTACAAAGCACTTGCCCATTGTTTCACCTCCTTCCCATGAAGACTCAATGAGCCAGGCATGGTAAGCTGGCATGATCCCCACTTAAAAGACAGAGAAACCAAAGTTCAGTGACCTGCCCAAGTCACAGAGCTAAGAAGGGCAGGGCCTGGGCAAGAATCCAGCCTGATTGTCTTCATTCTCCCAGGCTTCTTGCCATCCCAGTCTCTCCACCACCAGCAGCACCCTGTCTTTCTATCTCCCTGTCCCCCCTTACACTCCCCTACCATCCCAGACTTGAACATGAAATCTGAGTTTGCAAGGCCAAGTGCAACAGAAAACACATCATGGTCAGAAAGCCCGGGAGCCTTTTTGCATATCTCTTATTGGGAGAAGTATAGTCTTAATATTTAAGGGACCTGTGCTCAGTAGATTCTGGAAGATATATCTTACCTATTCATTATAAAATCCAGGAAATAAGCTACAAGATTAATACCTTGCTCTCCTCCCTCTGCCATCCTTACGATCAAGCTGTCATGGGAAATTAACTGGAGTTAAGGGGTTGGTCTGCGGAATGTATAGAACATTATCTTGACATTTCTTCCTAACTATATAAACAAAATACTTCATAACCAGAAAAGCATATTTGGAACTCCCCAAGCATGTTCAAGGTAAGTATTTGGCTCAAGTCTGTTTAGCACTTCTATCAGTACCTGGAGGAATGTGGAAGGAATGTTCCCAGGTTGTTGAGATGACAACAGCGGGGAGACATGACTGGTTCACCGCGTGGAGTCACAGAGAGGAGAAGCAGTGACACCAGCAAGTGACTTGCTCATTTCCAAGGAGTCTCATCTTCTTCGATATCATGACCACATTCTGGACCTGACTGTTACTCAGAAGCATCACACTCTGTAAGCAGAGTCTCCCGTAATTTCTGTTCAAACTTTCTGCTTCTCTCTAATATACCTATTCGGAACTCGTCCTCTCCGGGGTCCTACCCTCCTTCCTTCTTTTCTTCATTAGTGAATGCCATACTTCCCACCTGGGCTCCAAGTCAGAAACTTGAACATGCCCTCCTATTCTCCTTATAACCCAAGACTTAAATATTGGAGGGGATCAGAATATGTCACCCCCAAATATGCCACTTTGGCATAAGGATTGTTTCGAGCTGAAGGTAATTAAGAAGCAGCAAATGTAAAAAGATCTTTGTGCCCTCTGCTTATCTGTTGAAAGGAGGACATAAATTTCCCTTTGTGGAGGAAACTAGTGATAGATAAGGGTTATTTATTAAGGTATGTTTGCGCAGACCCACCTCAGTGTTGATTTTCTGTCTGCAGTGATAATGGATGATCTCCTAGACCAGGGTTCAGACAGAACCATGAACATCACCCTTGATGCCCCGCTTTCCCATAGATTCTTTGATTTCATGGTAGTGAAATTAATGAAGTAATGATAATTGTGAATAACTTTCACTGAATCCTTGCTGTGTGCCAGGCATTATTTTAAGAACTTCATATATATTAACCTATTTAATCCCTCATGGCCACACTATGAGGGTAGGCTTTGTTATTATCCCCCTTAGATGGACAAAAGAACTAAGGTCAAGAGAGATTAGTAAACCAGGCATGGTGGCGCACACTTGTAATCCCAGTACTTTGGGAAGCAGAGACCGGAGGATCCAGGTTCGCGGCCAGCCTCAGCTCTTTCTCTCTCTCTCTCTCCCTCTATCTCCTTAGTGAGGCCCTCCACAACTTCGTGAGACCCGGTTTCAAAATAAAGTATAAAAAAAATAGGGCCGGGGGTGTAGCGCGGAGGTAGAACGCCCCTGGGTTCAATCCCCGGTACCGCAAAAAAAAAAAAAAAAAAAAAGAGAGAGAGAGAGATTAGTAACTCAGACATACAGCTAGTGAGTGGCTGACCTGGGCTTTGAGTCTGCACAGTACAACTCTACATTCTGTGATCTCTACTTCACTCAACTGCCTTTTTGTTGCACCTGTCG
This sequence comes from Glis glis, assembly GCA_004027185.1. Lineage (NCBI taxonomy): Eukaryota > Metazoa > Chordata > Mammalia > Rodentia > Gliridae > Glis > Glis glis. Next base: position 7,867 of record PVJS01037421.1, read on the forward strand.
TACCAGAGAGACTTTTTTTCTTGTCTTTTTACCTGTAGAATATAAACTCATGGAGCAGGAATTTCCTTGCTTATTGTACTATCTGGTCCCAAAGAGATGTTAATAAATATATGATGTCAGAAGTGTTAAAGGAAATGAACTCCTCCAAATATTTTTTTATTATTATAAAATATTATATGGTAATTGTATACATTTTGAGGGGGAAAATAGACTTTCTAGTCCCAGAAGCTGCCAAATTCTGTCTTCTATGAGGGCTTTACTCTAACTGTGTCTTCTGCTGGGAATGCTCTTCTCCCTGATTTTCCCATGGCTGGATCTTTCTAATCTTTCAGACTTAGCTGTCACCTCCTCAAAGAGGTATTCTTTGACCTGAAATCCAGAGACACTGGCCAACTTTATATCAAATGATCCTATTTTAAGTGTCTTGTAATGATCAGCTTTCTTGTTTATTTGCCTATCTGGTGTCTCTCTCCAAGGCAGCAGGAGTCTGGTCTGTCTTGCTCAACATCATGGCCTCAGCACTGGGCACATAAAGGATGCTCTGTAAACTTACCTGCAAGATGAAAGACCTTTGGTTACAGATTTGCAGGCTATTTGCCAGGGCTGCATCCTTCTCAGTGGGGTTCAGAGCACGTACCTGTGTCAAGGAAGCAAGTCTTACCTCTCCTTTCCCTCCTTCTACGCAGTTGCTCTGGCCACATGGTAGCTGGCTCACTGTGACTGTGGGAGGAAGAATAATAGACGTTGAGAATTTCACCCAATGAAAAAGAAATGTGAGAAAAGAGAAAGAAATGTAGACTATGAGCAATTGTTCATGGTATTAGATTGCTATGGGTTGTACTTGGCATTTTCTTTGAGATTAATTTAAAGTTAATTTGAAATTTTAATTAAAGATTAGCTAATTTCTTTTTTTGTTTTGTTTTTTGTTTTTGCAGTACTGGGGATTGAACCCAGGGGCATTCTACCTCTGAGCTACATCCCCAGCCCTATTTTTTATATTCTTTATTTTGAAACAGGGTCTCACTAAGTTGCGGAGGGCCTCACTAAGTAGCTGAGGCTGGCCGTGAACCCGGACCCTCCTGTCTCAGCCTCCCAAATACTGGGATTACAAGCGTGTGCCACCATGCCCAGCTAAGATTAGCTAATTTCTTTCAGCAAGGTTTGTAGCTGGGGGTCATTAATAAGCATGCTTCCTGGTTTTGTACAGGTTGGTTCCTTTTTGTTGAACCGCTTCGGTCAACAAGTTTCCAGGTGTATGGAATAACGTTTGTACAAGTAGACTAAAAATACATTCTGCATTCTGCTAGGACTATCTATATGCTGTACCAGGTCTGCTCAAAGATAAATACTAAGTGAGGTAAGAACTCAATTCTGACTGCCTAGTAAATGTTTACGCAGTATAGTAGTATAACATTTACTAAAAATGTCAAATATTGACTAAAGCTAAGGTAAATATTACTTAAATTAGCAGTGTATCTGGGAAGCCATAGAATGGAATAAAGCAGATGGTAATTATGGAAAAATTGAAGAGTACATAAGAACACATTTAATAAAGCTCCAACCTGAGAAACGACATTCGTTAATGTGGGGGGAGGGTACTGGGGATTGAACCCAGTGGCGTTCTACCTCCAAGCTACACCCCCAGCCCTTTTTATTTATTTTTGTTTTGTTTTTGTTTTTGAAACAAGGTCTTGCTAGGTTGTTGAGAGTGTAAGTAGCTGAAGCAGGTCTTGAATCTGCGATCCTCCTGTCTCAGCCTTCCAAGTACTGAGATTATAGGTATGCACTACCATGTCCAACTGACGTCCATTAATTTTTTAAAAAACCTTTTCAAGGGCTGGGTTTCATCCCTAGTTTTCTTTACCAGAAGGAGAACTTCAGGAAGGCTCTAGTGGAAAGACCAAAATTCTCTGATAGTATTAGATATGGTAACTGTATGGTTAGTACTTGCATGTTTAAAAAATGAAGTGACTTCCTTGCCCACATATCTGGGGTCCCTTAATAAAAAAACAACAACTCTTGTTTCCTTATTCAAAGTATTTGGAGGAGCTCAGTACCAGGGCTATTTAAAGAAATCACTCAGCCGAACTACAAGTTGACAGTAAACTGGAAAGTTAAATTGCTGTTCTCATCCAAGATGAACTGGTTGAAATCTCGGCATTTTTGTTTGTCTTGAGATTTCATTAATTATATCCATATTTGGCATGGCCTCATAGGCACAATAAGCATCAAGAGTACTTGTTTAATGAATAAATGGTTTTATATGCACTTAGCGTTGATCTCTGACCTATGGAACCATGCCATATTTTGAGGTTTTCATTTCTGTAAGTCATTGCCACACAAATTCTTCTTTGCCAAGCCCTGCGTTTACGTTCTGCTGGTCTACTTATTGCCCTGGATCCCTTTACTCAGGTGGGACCCACCTCCTGCAGTCTCCTCCTCTCTCTTCACCCCAGTCTTACCCATCTGTCAAGATGGTAAGCCAAGCCTGAGATCTTAGGAAGCCCTCCTCAGCCCGCAGTGATTTATATCATTTGTCCCTACCTCTGCTGCTCTTTCATTTCCTTGCTGGCCTCCCTGCATTGACCAGGAGAATCATGTACCATTAACATGTCCATCCAGCTTCCAGTCACCAGGAGCATCTACAAAGCGTGGCTGCGTTGACTTCCTAGGGTTGTGGTAACGAAGCGCCACCCAAACGAAGTGGTTCCAACAGCAGGAATGCATGCCTCGCAGCTCTGGATGCTGGAAGCCCGGGATCCAGATATCGGCAGGGTTGGCTCCTTCTCATGCGTGAGGGAACTAGCTGGGAGGGAGACCCTGTCCCGTGCCTGGCTCCTGGCTTCTGGTGTCAAGCCAGCCACCTTTGTCATTCTTTGGCTTGTGGGTAGATGCATCACCCCTATCTCTACCTTCATCTTCATGTGTGGTTTTTGCCCTCCCTGTGTGCATGTTTGTATCCAAATTTCCCCTTTTTATAAAGACAACAGTTATTGGATCAGGACTCACCCTAGCTTGATTACTTCTGTAAATAACCTATTTCAAAATTAGGTCACATTTTGAGGTACTGAAGGTTAGGACTTTAATATATCTTTATTTTGGCGGGGGGAGAAGTGGTAATTCAACCCATGACAGTGACCCACACACAGAGTAGCTCCATCACAGACTAACCCTGGTGCATCGGAGCCTTCTCCCAGGGGCTTTGGGTTTGGGGCTCAAAGGTAAAACACCAGGTTTCTCTCCATATCTTGCACCCATGGCCAGTGCTGCTTAGGCAGGGGTTTCATGCTTCAGCTGCTTTAGGGGATAAAGACCGACAGCCTTCCAGTGACCTTCCTGGGGCTACAAAAGTGACTTTGTGTGTAGTTGCTTTTATTTCTAAACATCTCAATTTTATTTAGAAAGATTAAACAATATTGGTTGGTAGGCCATCAAATATAAAAACTAAGAATGTGGGTTCTGGAGCCAGATAGCCCCGTTTCAAATCCCTGCTCTGCCTCTTACCAGGTATATAACCGTGGGGAAATTCTCTAACTTTTCCGTGCCTCAGTATCCCGACCTATGCAACGGGGATAATAATAACACCCCTGACCTAATGAGACTGTGAAGATTAAGAGATTGAGTACACCTGAAGCCCACAGCACAGTGTGTGGCACACAGACAGTGTCCAACAAATGCCGGAAGAGCCACCATCTCTGCGTCCCTGCTGGTGCTTAGTGCAATACGTATGAAGGTGAGGACATAGTCGCTGTCCTTCCAGAGCGTAGGGTCTAGATGAGCATTGTCACGCGGCAGGGACTCAATGTTCTAACCCCTTTACTGTTGGCCCTTGGCTTGTCTGCTTTGTAGTTGCCATAAAGAGAGAGAGCTTCTGCTGGGACGAGCTGGGCTAGGGACCTAGCAAAGGGCCTCAGCCAAGACCCTGTCCCGATCCAGGAGCCCCGAGGGAGCTGAGTCATGGTTGCTTGCTGGCTGCCCAGCCTCCGCTTTGTCTGTAGCAGGGCCCCAGCCAGCTTGTCCTCCAGTATGCCAGAGGACTCACTTGGACAGCAGGGAGTGCCGCAGTCACCTCACCCGCTGCTTCCCAGGAGGATCCATCCCTGTCTGGGCTTGGTTTAGGGTTTGACTGATCACTCTGGTTGGCATCGAGTCCCCTGTCAAAACAGGGTGGGAGTCTTGTACACTAAGTGGTGTTCCAGAGGGGAACTTTGCTCAGATGTAGCTGCTGATCCGGGACAGTAGTTGGTGACGGCCTTGCTAAGAAGAGCTTGGAGTCACAGGCTTGGTACCCAGTGGCCTCAGAGAGACTGAGCCAGGCAGCTAAACGCCCAGGCACAGGAGGCTTCCCAGACGAGGTTCTTGAGTTGAGCCTTCAAGAATGAGGAGCTAAACCAGGCCTGTAATCCCAGTCCTTGGGAGGCTGAGACAGGAGGATCCCAGGTTCAAAGCCAGCCTCAGCAACTTGGTGAAGCGCTCAGTAACTTAGTTAGACCGGTGTTTCCAAATAAAAAAATAAAATGGGCTCAAGGTGTAGCTCAGAGATACAATGCCCCCGAGTTCAACCCCCAGCACACCACACACACACACACACACACACACACACACACACACACACACACACAAATGAGGAGCTATTTGATAGCAAACAGTGGGAGGAGGCTTGATCTCAGGTGAACTGCAAGCATTTCAGTTTAGGGGAAGCTCTCAGAAAAGAATGACCAGAGGTGAGGCTATGAAGAGATCAGTCTGGTGGGCTGGTGGTTTTTACTAAAAACTCTGTGCTTTGTCTGCTAGTTATTGGGATTTACTGAAAAAGTTATGAAGCCAGGTATGGTGGTGCACACCTATAATTCCAGTACTTCAGAGGCAGAGACAGGAGGATCTCAGATTCGAGGCCAGCTTCAGCAACTAAGAGAGGCCCTTAGCAACTTAGTGAGACCTTTTGAAATAAAAAAATAAAATAGGGATGGGGGTGTAGTTCAGAGGCAGAACGGTCCTGGGTTCAATCCCCAGTACCAAAGACACACACAAAAGTTATAAAGTTGCCAAAAAACCTTTATATTCATTTAATTTTATTTTTGTGGTTCTGGGGATTGAAACCAGGGCCCCACACATGCAAGGCAACTACTCTACCACTGAGCTACACCCCCAGCCCAACCTTTGTAATTTTGACTGATCACACAGGCTTCTGGGTATTGGAAGTAAAGAGACCATTTGGGAGGTGTTCGTAATATCCAGATGTAAAATATTAAGAACCCGAGCTAAAGCAGAGTCATTCCAGGACTGGAAGAAAGAGGATTTATTTAAGAAACATTTAGGGTGATGACCTGGCAAGACTTGATGAATGATAGGCTGGAAAAGAAAAACAAAGATTCTGGCTTGAATGACAGGGCATGTGGCAATACGTATAACCAGGATGAGATACCTAGGGGAAGGGGAGCAGGGAGGGGGAGACGATGGGTTCTGTATTGGTGTTCTTATAGAGCCCATTATGGGTTGGATTGTGCCTTCCCCTCACCAATTCATATGGTGAAATTGTAACCTCCAGTACCTCCCAATGTGATCTGATTTGAGAGTCAGGTCTTTGCAGATAGGATCAAGTTAAGGTGAGGTCATTAGGGTGGGCCCTTGTCCAATATGTCTGTGTCTTTATAAAACATGGAGATTTGGACACAGAGACAGACATACACTTGAGGCATTTTCCTTCACAAGGAGAACACCATGTGAAGATGAAGGCAGAGATCAGGATGATGTATCCACAAAAAAAGAAACTACCAGAAGCTCGGAGAGAGGTAAGAACAGATCCTTCCATAGCACCTTCAGAGGATTCACGGCCTCACCAGCACCTTATTTTGGACTTCTGGTCTCTAAAAGTGTGGGAAAAATTTCATTGTTCTAAGCCATCCAGTTTATGGTACTTTGTTACAGCAGCTATACCAAACTAATACAGTGTCAATGCCTATCTAACTGGAGCTATCTAGGAGACTTTGAGGGTATAGGTCTGGAGTCCAGGAGAAAGCACAAGTCAGTGATGGAGTTGTCCATCCACAGATAGTTGTGGTGGACATGTGTCATATCCATCTGACTTTACCCCTTCTTTTGGATAAATACTTCTCCACCACTCAGTGTGGTCTCAGTGGTACTGCCATCTTCTCTAGATTGTAGATAGAGTCTACCTGAAGCAGGAAAAGAACTTAGCAAACACTCAACTCTACCATGCTTTACACAACTTTTGGGGGGGGGAAGTACTGGGATTGAACCCAGAGGCATTTGACCTCTGAGTGAAATTCCCAGCCCTTTTTATTTTTTATTTTGAAACACGGTCTTGCTAAGTTGCTAAGGCTGGCCTTGAACCTGCAACCCTCCTGTCTCACTAATCTACCATGCCTGGCTAAGGAAGCATATTTTTTTTCTGGTCATACTAGGGATTGAACACAGTGCTAGGCAAGGACTCTACCACTGAGCTACATTCTCAGCCCTTCAAAACTTTTATTGTGCTGTATATATTGTAAATTACCTAAGAGGCTATATTTAGCCAAGTGTGGGGGTACATGCCTCTAATCCCAGCTACTTGGGAGGCTGAGGGAGGAGGGTTGCAAATTCTAGGCCAGCCTGGGCAATTCAGAGAAACTGTGTTTCAAAATAAAATAAAAAAGGTTTGTGGAATGGCAGGGTGGCATATGCCTGTAATTCTAGTACTTGGGAGGCTGAGATAGAAAGATTACAAGTTGGAGGCCAGCATGTAGTGATTTAGCTAGACCCTGTTCCAAAATAAAAATAAAAAGGGCTGGGGGTATATCTCAGAGGTAGAAAGCCCTGGGTTCAATGTCCAATAAACACACACACACACACACACACACACACACACACACACACACGCTGACACACGCTGTGGATATAGCTCAATGTTAGAGTGGTAGAGTGCTTGCTTGGCATATACAAGGACCTGGGTTCAATCCCCAGTACCACATAAACAAAAAAGAAGGTGATACTTAGAATCACTGCTAACATTAGCAGCTTTACTTCAAGGGCCGTGTTTTCTCTGTGTGTATACATATATGTGCTATTTATTGCTTTTTAAGTGTGGAATTCGAATTTGCAAATTTTAAGCTGAGCATGGTGGCACACACTTGTAATCCCAGTACTTGGGAGGCTGAGACAGGAGGATTGCATGTTTGAGGCCAGCCTCAGCTACTTAGTGAGGCCCTCTGCAACTTAGCGAGACCCTGTTTTAAAATAAAAGAATAAGCCGGGCGTGGTGGCGCACGCTTGTAATCCCAGTACTTTGGGAGGTGGAGACCGGAGGATCCGGGTTCGCTGCCAACCTCAGCGCGCGATCTATCTCTCTCTCTCTCTCTCCTCTCTCCTCTCTCTCTCTCTCTCTCTACCTAGTGAGGCCCTCCGCAACTTCGTGAGATCCGGTTTCAAAAAAATAAAGCATAAAAAATAAATAGGGCCGGGGGTGTAGCGCGGAGGTAGAACGCCCCTGCGTTCAATCCCCGGTACCGCAAAATAAATAAATAAATAAATAAATAAAATAAAATAAGGCTGGGAGTGTAGCTTGGAGGCAGAATGCTGCTGGGTTCTATCCCCAGTACCACACACACACACACAGAAGGAATTTGCAAATTTTAAAATTGGAAATATATATGAGAAACTATCAACGGTGGATAACAGGGTATTGGTCTAGAAACCCATATGTTAGCCGGGCATGGTGGCACACGCTTGTAATCCCAGTACTTGGGAGGCTGAGACAGGAGGATCTCAGGTTCGCAGGCAGCCTCGGGTACTTAGTGAGGCCCTCTGCAACTTAGTGAGACCCTGTTTCAAAATAAAGAATAAAAAATAGGGCTGGGGGTATAGCTCAGAGGTAGAATGTCCCTGGGTTCAATCCCCAGTACTGCAAAAAAGAAAAGAAAAGAAAAGAAACCCAATATGTTGTATATACAGAGATTTCTAGACTTTATCAATTTTATTTTACCCTTCATTGCCATGGCTGTTTAGTGATTTATAATACTGCAGTAAGTGTCTGTGAAGCCATTATTCAAAAAAAAGGTAAGATCTTTATTTATTGAGACTAGGAGTATGTGTCTCACTATGTTGCTGAGGCTAGCCTTGAATTTGTGATCCTCCTGCCTCAGCCTCCCTAGTAGCCGGGACTACAGGTGTGTGCCACTGTGCCTGGCTTAAAAGGTAAGGTCTTCATCATCACAGTTAACCTATGGTTCCCTCACTTTTGTTGCATGGCATCTCTTGGCACTTAATTTTTCCAGTTATTATTTGCTAAACTGTTGAGATTCATCAAATTGTGTGGTTCATTCATTTTGCCTGTTGTCTAAATGTTTTACCAATAGTATTTTGTATATTTTAATAACAACTTGTTTAAATGTTTAAAATTTAATACCACTATGAAAAGGAATATCGTGTATATTAGCAGACTAAAAAGTAGGATTTTTATAATACTTCAGTGGGAAGTAATATTGCCCCTCACCTTTTCATGTACAGTCTTTATGAATTCTAGATGTTCCGTGTTGTCTTAACATCTTAATGTGCTTCTTTTTCTCTCTCTGACTCCTAGCCCAGCATGGTGGCACATGCCTATAATCCCAGTACTCGGGAGACTGAGATGGGAGGATTGCAGGTTCAGGGCCAGGCTTGGCAATATAGCGAGACACCGTTTCAAGATAATAAAAAATAAAATAGGGCTGGGAGGGTAGCTTAGAGGTAGAATGCCCCTGGGTTTAATTCCCAGTACAAAAACAAACAAAACTCTGATTACTAATCAAGAAGTTAAGATTAATGGAGGCATTATTATTAATATTATTTTCGTGTGTGTATAGTATTGGGGATTGAACCCAGGGTCATTCTACTTCCAAGCTACACCCCCAGCCCTATTTTATTTTGATTTTTGAAACAGGGTGATGAGAGTCTCACTACTTGCTAAGGCTGTCCTCAAACCTGCGATCCTACTATCTCAGCCTCCGAAGTACTGGGATTAGAGGCATGCACCACCACACTTGGTTTAATGGAGGTATTATATACATATAACATACCTGAAATAACTTGAAGGCAGTATAACAACATTCTGCTTGAATTGTATAAAGTTCACATTTTAAAGATACCAAGGAGCCGGGTGCAGTGGTACATGCCTGTAATCTCAGTACTCGGGAGGCTAAAACAGGAGGATTGCAGGTTTGAGGCCAGCCTCAGCAATTTCGTGAAGCCCTCAGTATCTTGTGAGGTCCTCAGCAACTTAGTGAGACCCTGTTTCAAAATAAAATATAAAATAGGGCTGGGGGAGTAGCTCAGAGGTATAATGCCCCTGGGTTCAATCTCCAGTACCATACACACACGAAAAAAAAAAGATACCAAGGAACCTTCAATTTACTGCTGGATTATGCCTTGTAAAGTATTATTTATCTTACAGAAACTGAGCATCCAGTATTTTATCTCACCTTAATCTACCATAGTTCCCTAACACCCCACCCCCATCAAACCTGTAGAAATAAATTGTTTAGATCACAACAATTATCTGAACTCTGATTGATTGATTGATTGATTGTTACTGGGGATTGAACCCAGGGGCATTCTACTTCTGAGCTACACCTCCAGCCCTTTTTATTTTGAAACAGGTTCTTGCTAGGTTGCTGAGGGTCTCACTAAGTTGCTATTATCTGAACTCTTACATAAATGATCTTTTCTATTTGCCATTTAACATTTGTGTTTGGTAAGGTACACGGGAATGTTCTTCATTTGTAATTCAAAATGGCATTTGACCGAGTTTTATGCAAATCAATGCTGAAGAAACTGTTCCTGATACCTGTGGCAATGGTGAGGAAAACTGGAAGGATTTTCTAGAGCCTCTAGGCTTTCCCTAGAAACCCAGTTATTCGAGGCCAGCTTTCCTCATGCCCTTTGCCCAGGGAGAAGCTGAGGCCTCCCTAGGCCCCGTGAGCCAGCAGCCCCTCCTGAGGCACCTGTGTTCCCAAGGAGACACAGCCCTGTGACATGGATGCTGTTAGGTAAATGCTCAAAGGTGAGAGCTGGCTTTCTTCCCTGAGAGAGAGTATTCAGGGATGGCAAGAGATAAGAGGTTTCTAGGAAGAAAGAACAAACAGTGAGGAGATAAAGGACCTCAGATAACAGGCAAATGAGAAAAGCATTTTCTGCCCACTTTGTGAAAAGTAGGAGAAATAAAAGTCAGCTTGCTTTGGATTCAAGACTAAAAGGAACCAGGCAAAAAGAGACTTAGTTTGTGCCACAAAAAGGGTTTCTTAACAATGAGGAAAAACTCAGGGGTAACCCATGGAACGCTCAGAACAATGTCTATAGACCACCACCTGCCCTTGTGGTGGGATTGCAGAGGCCCCAAGAAAGCTCCCCCACCCCCAATACCTCGATTGCTCAGTTCCTTTTTAAATATGTATATATGTATATATGTATGTATGTATGTATGTATGTATGAATGTATGTATGCATGCATGTATGTATGTATGTATGTATGTACTGGGGACTGAATGCAGAGCCTTGCACATGCTAGGCATGTGCTCTAGTGCTGTACCACTGAGCTACATCCCCAGCCCTGACTGTTCTGTTCTTTTTTTTTTTTTTTTTTTTTGCGGTACCGGGGATTGAACCCAGGGGCGTTTTACCTCCGAGCTATACCCCCGGCCCTATTTTTTATACTTTATTTTGAAACCGGGTCTCACTAAGTTGTGGAGGGCCTCACTAAGTAGCTGAGGCTGGCCGTGAACCTGGATCCTCCGGTCTCTGCCTCCCACGTACTGGGATTACAAGCATGCGCCACTACGCCCGGCTTGCTCCATTCTTTACCTGCACAAAGGCCTGAGTCTGAGGGGGCCGGTGGGGCAGAGCTCTAGCCTGCCCTCCACTAGCTAAACTGTGCCCGCAGTGCTGCTTCCAACAGGAGGAGGGAGAACACCTTTTCCAGGGGTTGTATGTGCCCAGAGAAGGCCTCTTTCTAAATACTACAAAACTTCCCAATTCCTAAAAGACAATCCACAGAGAATGGGCCATTCCACCCTGCAGACTTTGTGCAAATCAGCAAGCCGCGCCTCTGCAGGCAGCTGGATGGGGAGAGCAGGGCAGGCTTCGGCTCCCATCCCTCAGAGGGAGGGCACCTTTCCTCCAGACTTTCAGATTCGTTGTCAATGACACAGTCTGGGCTTTGATCCCTGCTCAGAGGAGTGGGGTCAATGTAAAGCTGCCAGCCATGTCCACCTCACCATGAACTCGTTTTGGAATCCATTCTGTGGTTACAGGCTTTAGGAGAGGGCCGGGGGCAGAACCAGGAGACCAGGCCACCCCAGGGGAGCTTGAGTCTACTCTGCAATTTTGACCAGGGCCAGGGCGGGCCTGAGCCTAGAGCAAGGAAATGAGAGAAGCTACGGAATGGAAGTTGGGGCTACAAGGCCAGCTGGGGACTGCCGGGCCAGAGCTGAGGATGCTGAATTCCACATGAACTCAGCAAATGGCTGAGGCTGACGGTCCAGCCAGACCTTGTGAGAAGAGGCGAGGAGCTGCAGTCGCTGTTTTAGACGCCGCCTCCACCCCCAGGGTTTCCCTTAGACTCCTGAGACAAAGTTCCTGACATGGCAAAAACAGTGAGACTCACTAAGCTGAGGCACAAAAGGAGGTAGTGACCTTCCCAAATGCATATGCGTCAGGTGGTAAGGTTTCCAGAGCTTTCCATGTGGAAGACTCCACGCCATTTTTCCACTCCACAAAGCAGCCCATTCCAGACACTTTTCTTTGGAACATAGCCCCTCCCCTTCCTTTTTATCTCTGCGTTCTTTACACTGTGCCTTCGCTTCCCAAATAAACCTCTTATATTCTCCCATTCATGCTTTCTGTGTTAATTTTTTCTCGTGGAGAAGCAAGGAGAAATGGAATGGTCAGTCATTTACATCCAAGACAGAAATCATTACCTGGTAACATAGTCATGGATCACCATTGAGAACGGACCAGACCAAGGCGGGAAACAAGCCAGCCACGGGCTGAACAGGCCAGGACCACCCAAACCACTGTACTCCTCCTT
>PVJS01037422.1:0-19924 GCA_004027185.1 Glis glis
TTCTACCTCTGCGCTACGCCCCCGGCACTATTTTTTATACTTTATTTTGAAACCGGGTCTCACGAAGTTGCGGAGGGCCTCACTAAGGAGAGAGACAGAGAGAGAGAGAGAGAGAGAGAGAGAGAGAGAGAGAGTACTGGGATTACAAGCGTGCGCCACCACGCCTGGCTCCCAGCCCTATTTTTTAATTTTTATTTTGAAACAGGGTCTCACTAAATTGCGGAGGGTTTCACTAATTTGCTGAGGCTGGCTTCGAACCTGCGATCCTCCGGTCACAGCCTTCCAAGTACTGGGATTACAAGCATGCGCCACCATGCCTGGCTGGTATTATTTTATTTTATTCACTTTATTTTTGGTATTGGGGATTCTACCTCCAAGCTACACTCCCAGCCCTTTTTATTATTTTTTGTTTTGAAACAGGGTCTCGCTAAATTGCTAAGGCTAGCCTCAAACCTGCGATCCTCCTGTCTCAGCCTTCCAAATACTGGGATTACAGGCATGCGCCATCTAGCCTGGCTGAGATGATGTATTAAAGCAACTGATTAGCTGGGCGTGAGGGTGCACACCTGTAATCCCAGTACTTGAGAGGTTGAGACAGGAGGACTGCAGGTTTAAGGACAGCTTCAGTGAGTAGTGAGACTCTCATCAATTTAGCAAGACCTTGTTTGAAAATAAAAATATAAGCTGGGTGTGGTGGTGCATGCTTGTAATCTCAGTACTTGGGAGGCTGAGACAGGAGGACTGCAGGTTTGAAGCCAGCCTCAGTAACTCAGTGAGACTCTCAACAATTTAGTGAGACCCTGTTTCCAAATAAAAAATAAAATAGGAGCCGGGCGTGGTGGTGCACGCTTGTAATCCCAGTACTTGGGAGACTGAGACAGGAGGATCTGGGTTCGCCGCCAGCCTCAGCTACTTAGTGAGACCCTCCGCAACTTAGTGAGACTCTGTTTCAAATTAAAGAATAAAAAATAGGGCTGGGGGTATAGCTTGGAGGTAGAATGCCCCTGGCTTCAATCCCCAGTACCACAAAAATAAATTAAATAAATAAATAAATAAATAATAAAATAAAATAGGTCTGGGGGTGTAGCCGGAAGGTAGAATGCCCCTGGGTTCCATCCCCAGTACCACCACCAAAAAAAAAAAAAAAAGAAAAAAAGAAGGGCTTGGGGTATAGCCTGGAGATAGAATGCTGCTGAGTTCAATCCCTAGTACCACACACACACACACACACACACACACACACAAGCAAGCTAATTTGCTGGACATGGTGGTGCATATCTATAATTCCAGTACTTGGGAGGCTGGGACAGGAGGATCACAGGTTCGAGACCAGCCTCAGCAACTTAGCGAGACTCTCAGCAACCTAGTGAGACCCTGTTTCAAAGCAAAAATTCAAAAGCGGCTGAGGGTACAGTTCAGAGGTAGAATGCCTCTGGGTTCAATCCCCAGTACCCCCCCCAAACACCCAACAAAGTAAGATGATTGATATGAAGTAAGTGCTCAAGAAAGCCTGGTTTTAGCCAGGTTGGAATGGTGATGCAAATGGATAGACCCAGCACTCTGGAGGCTGAGGCAGGAGGATCACTGGAGCCCAGGAGTTGGATGCCAGCTTGGGAAACATGGTGAAACCTCTGTCTAAACAAATTGAAAAATTAAATAAAGCCTTGTTTTTATTTATTTATTTTTTTTTTTGCGGTACTGGGGATTGAACCCAGGGGCATTCTACCTCCAAGCTACACCACACCCAGCTTCAAAGCCTTGTTTTTAAAAAAGGAAGGAGTAGCTGGGCGTGATGGCACATGCTTGTAATCCTGGTACTTGGGAGGCTGAGACAGGAGGATCCGGGTTCGTGGCTAGCCTCAGCTACTTAGTGAGGCCCTGCGCAACTTAGTGAGTCGCTGTTTCAAAATAAAGAATAAAAAATAGGGTTGGGGGTGTAACCCAGAGGTATAATGCCCCTGGGTTCAAACCCCAGTACCGCCAAAAAAAAAAAAAGGAAGGAGTGAAGTCAGGCATGGTGCGCATGCCTGTAATCCCTGTACTTGGGAGGCTGAGACAAGAGGATCACAGGTTCAAGGAGAGCCTCAGCAAGTAGTGAGACTGGCATCAACCTAGAGAGACCCGCATCAACCTAGGGAGACCTTGTTTCCAAATAAATAAAATCGGGCTGGGGGTGTAGTTCGAAAATAGAATGCCTCTGAGTTCAATCCCCAGTACCACACACACAAAAAAGGAGTGAATTAGCATGAACAAGCAACATGATCTAGAATCCAAGCACACAGGAAGGTCAGAGACAGTGGACACTGAGTTTTCCAGAGAAGAAACACCGGCAATGTACTCTGAGATCTGAGAGAGGCCCTGCCAACCCCACACTTTTCATGGACTGTAGCTCTCCACCCTGTTTTGGGCTCACTGCCACTCATCCATCAAGCCTTGCTTCTGACCTCACCACCTCTGGGGTGCCCTCCTTGTGACCCCTGGGCCCCACACCCCAAACCATGCTCATGCTATCCTGGATTTTTTTTTTTTTGCGGTACCGGGGATTGAACCCAGGGGCGTTCTACCTCCGCGCTACACCCCCGGCCCTATTTTTTTATACTTTATTTTGAAACCGGGTCTCAGGAAGTTGCGGAGGGCCTCACTAGGTAGAGAGAGAGAGAAAGAGAGAGAGAGAGAGACAGGCAGAGAGAGAGAGAGAGAGAGCTGAGGCTGGCCGTGAACCCGGATCCTCTGGTCTCCGCCTCCCAAAGTACTGGGATTACAAGCGTGTGCCACCACGCCCGGCTCCTATCCTGGATTTTTTTTGGGCCTACTTTCTCCTTAGCATGTGGCTCCTGGAGAGCAGGAGCTAGCGGGCACACACCTAGGTGCCCAGGTGCCCAGCGAGAAGTAGGTGCTTAATCAATGAACAAATGGATACCAAGTCTTGTGTGTGTGTGTGTGTGTGTGTGTGGTGCTGGGGATTGAATCCAGGGGCATTCTACTTCCAAGCTACATCCCCCCAACCCTATTTTATTTTTTATTTGGAAACAGGGTCTACTCTAAATTGCCAAGAGCCTGGCTAAGTTGCTGAGGTTGGCTTCGAACCTACGATCTAATTGCGATCATCTAACTGATGATCTAATTGAGAAAGGTGGTGGAAATCCCATCATGGGGGATGAGCGGAGGCGGCCAAGGTTTTGAGTCACTACTAGTAGTAGCAAAAGGAGCAGACAGCGTGAAAGCTGAGTTTTTCTGATTGGGAACTGTGGGCATGGTTAAATGCAGGGCTGGGTGAGGGAAAACGCCCTCAGCAGAGGGGGCATGAGCAAGAGGGGGCAAGGCATCTGAGCTGGCAGGAGGAGGACAGGGCAGCACTTTGGAGAGCAGGAGGAAGGGGAGGGGGGGAGGGATTGAGAAATGACCTGGGGTCGGCTGGAGGAAGACTCTGCCGAGGGCAGATGGGATGCGGCGGGGAGCGGGGCGGGGGAGGCAGACATACTCACCGGGGATCGGAAGGCCCCGGGGCCACTTCGGTCCAGTCCTGGTTCAGTCCTAGAGAAAAAGCGGAGGGGAAAGGCTTGGGCCGAGAGCCGCTGTGAGAGGAACGGGGTGCCGTGGGGGTGCGGGGGGAACAGCAGCCAGGCAGTGGGCGAGACCGGGGACGGACCAGTTGGGAGGGGGCCAGATCCGCTCCCGGGAGCCGGGGGACCTCGAGGAAGGGGTTGTGGGAGGTGGGAGAGGGAGTGTCGGGAGGGATGGATGGTGGGGGGCCCTAGAGGTGATTTCTGAAACGAGATAGGCTGGCGCAGAGCTGCGAGGAGTCAGCAAAGGGACTGGGAAGTGATGCACTTTCTTTCCCCTGCTGCCCGTTCCTCGCCCACCTCCTGAGCCCTGGGGTCCGAGGCCCCCGGACCGGGGGGCTCTGTTGCGCAGGAGGGTCCAGAGCGCGGGCCGGAGAGCGGCCTCTCAGGCCAGCCAGGTGAGGAGAATTCCGTGATGGAGGCCGTGAACGGTCCCACGCAAAGCTGCGCACGCACCCAGAAAGCGCAGGCCCCGCCCCTCCCCGCCCATTCTCCCGCCCCTCTTTCCGGAGCGGGCGGGGACATGGCTGCGCGCGCACCCAGAGAGCACAGGCCCCCCCCCCGCCCATTCTCCCGCCCCTCCTCCCGGAGTGGGCGGGGACACGGCTGCGCGCGCAGCCTACAACGCGACTCCGCCCACTCCTCCTGGCTCGCGGCGTTCTGGCCCTGCCCCACGCAACAATCATCTTTCTCGTCGACCAATAGGCTTGGAGAATTTAGGCCCCGCCCACGTTGGCGGGGCTTAAATTGCCCAGGATACGCCTTTTTTGGCCACTCAGTACCGAGGTGTTTTAGCTGCCGGAAGTAATTTCGCGGTGGTTGCTGGGATCGTGGTGATGTGGCCCCCCCATCTTCCCCGTTCCTGCCCCAGTATGTCGGAAGAGACCAGACGGAGCAAATTGGCCGCGGCCAAGAAAAAGGTAAAATGCGCCGGGTCGCGACCCCTCGACCCAGCCCGAGCTCCTCCGACGGCCGGACCGTGGCCAGAGTCTCTGCCACTCCGGAGGCTCTCGGGGCGAGCCCCTCGGCGCCCCTCCGTTCCCCCCACCAAAGTCTTTCAGCCCCGCCCCCTCAGCAGCCCAGCCCCCGCCCTCGCCAGTCGCCCCTGGGTGACTTTGTTGTTTTTTTTTCCCGGTACTAGGGATTGAACCCAGGGGCAGTCTACCTCCCGGCTACACCCCCAGCCCTAGTTTTTTTGTTCTTTATTTTGAAACAGGGTCTCGCTAAGTTGCGGAGGGCCTCACTGAGTAGCTGAGGCTGTCCTCGAACCTGCGATCCTCCGATCTCAGCCTCCCAAGTACTGGGATTACAAGCGTGAGCCACTACGCCCGGCTCCCTGGGTGACTTTGGCTGGTGATTCCCGGGGCTCCCCACTCCAGGCTCGGCCCTGGCCTCCTGCTGCACTAAGCTGGGCTCCCTGGGCTCTCGTCTCCAAGGACCTCGGTCCGGGCCCTGCGCTCCCCTCCCCCACCGCGGAGCGGCGACTCGGGCGTCGGTTGGGAGGAGTGGAATGTAGTTACGTCACAAACCCCCTCGAAACTGTCATTACTACCCCGACCCCGGTCTTTGATCTTCCGACCCGATCCCCTAAAGTGTCTTCACTCCCTTCGGGGTTTCTCTGGTCAGGGCACACATTTTCACATGGAAGAGAACGCGAAACTATGGGACCTAGCGTAGAGAGGTTTTAGGCCCCCTTACTCCCAACTTCAGACGTTGACAACGTGAAAACCCTACACTTCACCAGTGAGCTAAAAATGTTGACAGTAGCTCTGGGTGTCCATGGGAGAACAGGTTTGGGTTAGTTTTGTTTTCTCCCAGGTTTCTACTCTCCAGAGACTTTACATTTTTTTTTTTTTTTACTTCTCTACTTCACATTCAAATGCCCTGTGATTCTGAGACCAGAGTACCCTTCAGTCATTGCTTGTTTGGAGTGAAATCTGCTTGTGTAATGTGGAATAGATCCTGGAAAACTGAACCTCACAGCTTGCATCTTCCCCAAATCATCTTCCCAACCCGGAGTGCTGAGTGCTACAAGATAAATATGAGACATCTTTTCTGAAACATCATTTTTGCTTGATTTTCTTGATAGAGACTAAACAAAGTAATGTACTTAGGGATGACATTTGCATATATTTACAAGCTTCTAATAGACTTTTCTCTGAAATGATGCTTGCATTGTGCTCTTTCTGGGAGTTCCCAGATTGACTAGGGTTGTGCTTTCACTGCTTTTTTCCCATTGGATACTTTGATTTGTAAAAGTTTGGGAAATAATAAAGGTTTGGGAAGAACTGGTGCACAGCTCTAACAGATGTGTGAGAAGGACCCCTGGTGTCTGGTTTCTAAACCACCCAATGTTTCCTGCTGAGCTACACTCCCAGCTCTTTTCTCCTTTTTCTTTCCCATTTTATTTTATTTGTGGTACTGGGGATTGAACCCAGGGACGTTCTACCTCCGAGCTACACCTCCAGCCCTATATATATTTTTTTATTCTTTATTTTGAAACAGGGTCCCATTAAGTTGTGGAGGGCCTCACTAAGTAGCTGAGGCTGGCCGCCAACCTGGATCCTCCGGTCTCAGCCTCCCAAGTACTGGAATTACAAGCGTGTGCCACCATGCCCGGCTGGTTCCTGCCTACTTAATGTTTACTTTTTCACCTCTATCTCTGTTTTTGCCCCCTGGGAGCTGCTGATTCATAGCAAACTCCAGAGCTGGGAGTCAGAAGATTGAATTTAAATTCCATTATAACCTCCCCTTTTTTTTTGGTGGTGCTGGGGATGGAAGCCAGGGCCTCTCATATGCTAGGCAAGTGCTCCACCACTGATCTATGTCCCCAGCCCAGTTGTTGCCATATATCTTTATGTATGTATATATATGTATGTATGTATACTATATATGGTTATATATTATATATATGCCATGTTTAACGATCCATTTCTTCATTCATTAAATGATAATCATAACACTTTGTTAGGGTTGTTAGTGGTATTCCATCAGATGGTACATGTAGGGTATTTTATTAAAATTGTAGAGGAGGATGTGAATACAGTGGCTTATCATTCTCATGAGTATCACTGCTTTTTCCTTCCCACAGTTGAGAGAATATCAACAGAAGCACAGCCCTGGAGTTCCTTCGGGAGCAAAGAAGAAAAAAAAGATTAAAAATGGCAGTAGTCCTGAGACAACCACTGATGGTGACTGTCACTCACCTGACGATGTGAGTTTTGGCTGGACAGGCTCGCAGGGATGGGGGGCTCAAAAGGCAGTAGAGAGGGTAATGGTTAAGATGGAAGAAGTGTCAGATACTGGTTAAAAGTTCTAGATTAGCGGGGCGTGGTGGTGCACGCCTGTAATCCCAGCACTTGGGAGGCTGAGACAGGAGGATCACAGGTTTGAGGGCAGCCTCAGCAACTTAGCGAGACCCTGTTTCAAAATAAGAAATAAAAAGCTGGGCTTGATGCACACGCTTGTAATCCCAGTACTTGGGAGGCTGAGACAGGAGGATCGCATGTTCATGGCCAGCCTCAGCAACTTATGAGGCCTTCCCAACTTAGTGAGACCCTGTTTCAAAATAAAGAATAATATAGGGCTGGGGGTGTAGCTCAGAGGTAGAATGCCTTCGAGTTCAATCCCCAGTACCACACACAAAAAAATAAAAATGCACGCCTGTAATCCCAGTACTTGGGAGGTTGAGACAAGAGGATCGCAGGTTCACCACCAGCCTCAGCTACTTAGTGAGGCCCTCTGCAACTTAGTGAGACCCTGTTTCAAAATAAAGAATAAAAAATAGTGGTGGGGGTTTAGCTCAGGGATGGGTTCCATCCCTAGTACCACAAAAACCAAAAAACAACAACAAAAAGCCCCAGCCGGGTATGTTGGCGCACGCTTATAATCCCAGTACTTGGGAGGCTGAGACAGGAGGATCTGGGTTCGCGGCCAGCCTCAGCTACTTAGTGAGGTCCTCCGCGACTTAGTGAGACCCTGTTTCAAAGAAAAGAATAAAAAAATAGGGCTGGGGGTATAGCTCAGAGGTAGAATGTCCCTGGGTTCAATCCCCAGTACTGCAAAAAAAAAAAAAAAGAAAAAGAAAAAGCCCCAAACCAAAAACAACAACAACAAAAGACAAAATAAAAAATAAAAAGGGGTGGAGGTATGGGTTGGAGGTAGAGTTCTAGGTTGGAGGACCGGGGGTATAGCTCAGTGGTAGAGTGCTTGCCTAGCATATGCAAGTCCCTGAGTTCAATCCCCAGCCCCTGGAAGGGGTGGAGATGTATCTGTATATGTATATGTATATGTATATGTACGTGTACACTTAGAAGTTAAAGGAGACTTGTTCTTTTTATGTTAATTTTCTAGTAAAGGGCCTGGGGTATACATTAATAAATGGTAGTTGCTCTTTGTTATTTGATTTTCCTCAGCCTCAAGGGGAAGCCAGGCCATTGAGACCAGCCACTCACCATCAGGCTCCCTTTTAGGAAGCACCAAAAGAGCCCCCAAGTGTGGTGAGGAGGGCCCCAGGCACTGGCATTAGAAGAATGTCTGAGCTTTGAGTCTTTGCCGCTGGCTTGCTCGGTGACCTGAAAAAAATCACTTTCTCCCTGGGCTTCAGTTTCCTTACCTGTAAGATGGTATTGTTGGATTAAATCAGTGTCTTTTAAACCTAATTTTTAGCCATAGCCCCCTGTGTTCAAGTGAACCCTTACTTGGGAGTCTGGTTTTTAAAACGGAGATGGGAGACGGGTTCCTCCCTGCATCCTAGGCCTGAGGAGAGGGCCTTATGTGCATATCAAGAGTTTCATTGGTCAGGTGACTTGCCGGCATTCTCAGGGGACTTTTCCGACTTTGCTGCCTCTGGAAGGCAGCAGGAGCTGTTTGGAAGGATGGCGTGGGCCCTGGTGTTGATCCCCTTTGTTCTTCTGCATTCCAGTTCGGGAACCCACCTCTTCTCCCTCCCCTTTCATGCCTCTAAGCCACTTCTCTCTTTCTCCCCCTTCCCTTGTTTTTCCCTTTTCGCCTCCTGTAGATTCAGGACATTCTGAAGGTGCTGGTGTCCGACCTTAACCGTTCCAATGGGGTAGCGCTACCCCCATTGGACAAGTGGAAGGTGAGGCAGTGCCGAGACCCCTCTCTGGCTTGCTCTCTCCCGCTCTGCATGCCCCTGAGGCCTCTCTGGTTTGGGGACCCTTTGCCTCTGGCTTATTTTATGTTGCTGCCATTAACCCTCAGCCCGCTTATGTCTGCTGCTTCACCTGCTTGGTTGATTGGGCTTTTTTTTCCTTCCCCACATCTTTTATCATCTTGGAGAGGGCGCGACACACCTTAAAGGTTAATTTGGGAATCATTTTCAGAGCATGTGTGTAGGACTTGGACTTTTGAATGTCCGGTGTGCTGCTATCAGACTGGGAGAGATTTAAAAACAACAAAGAAACACTCTTAGGTCTTGCCTTCTGTGTATCTATTCCCAAAAGACCAGTAGACCATAGGAGTTTATGATTTTCTTGAATTAATTCATTTTGACTTGAAATTCAGGAATGTAAGGTTAAGAGAAAGTGAGTTTGAGCCGGGCGTGGTGGCGCACGCTTGTAATCCCAGTACTTTGGGAGGCGGAGACCGGAGGATCCGGGTTCGCGGCCAGCCTCAGCGCTCTCTCTCTCTCCCTGTCTCTCTCTCTCTCTCTCTCTCTCCCTCCCTCTCTCTCCTTAGTGAGGCCCTCCGCAACTTCGTGAGACACGGTTTCAAAATAAAGTATAAAAAATAGGGCCGGGGCATAGCGCGGAGGTAGAACGCCCTTGGGTTCAATCCCCGGTACCGCAAAAAAAAAAAAAAAGAGAGTGAGTTTGCATTATAGTTGCCTGGATTGAGGCTGGTTTTTTTTTTCAGAAGAACTAACTGTAAAGGATGCACGGTTAACCAGATGAGTGACCAGAATACTCTGTCCCTAATCACTTTTAAAAATAAGAGGATACCTGGGGCGCGGTGGTGCACACCTGTAATCCCAGTACTTGGGAGGCTGAGACAGGAGGATTGCAGGTTCAAGGACAGCCTCAGCAACTTAGCAAGACCCTGTTTCCAAACAAAAAATAAAATAGGGCTGGGGGTATAGCCCGGAGGAGAAGGCCGCTGGGTTCCACCCCCAGTACCACACACACACACAAATCAGAGGACACTTGGCCATAATCAGTGGGCCTTTCATTTGCCACTTTACGAAATAGTGGCAAAAATAGATATAAGATAGGATGCACACTGAGGGACGCAGAGTTCTCTGAAAGAAGATGTGGAGAATGTAACAATCTTCCAAATGCTCAAATGAGGGGATGTTGGTTCCGAATGGACCCGAGGCTGGAGGAGGTGGAATTTGAGGTCGCTTTGAAGATGAAAGGTGGGTAACATTTGTGCACATGGAGAGCGGGAGGCAGGGGGCAGTGAAGTTAAAATCAGCATTAAGAGCTCACAGAGCACCGACAGGAATGCAGGGAGCCTGGGCAGGGCCTGAGTCCACAGGCTGGGAGATGGCCTCCTCTGGACACGATGTTGGAACTTCCTCCTTAGCTGACTTGCCTGGGGACACCTGCCAAGCCCGAGCTGGGCTGAGATGGGGCCAGATCCTGTTGGAGTTGGGCACAGGGAGAGGGAGAGACTGGGTACCGCTGGCTGCTGTTGGAGAGTTTTCCTGTTGTCAAAGCTCTTCCCACCCAGGTCCTCAGGTCTGTTCAGGTGCTGTGACTCTGTCGGCACAAAGGAATCAGCCGGTGGCACTTGGAGAGGCACAGGCCTCGAGGAGTCCTGCAGCCATGTGTTTGGCTTTTGCTCTGCCAAGGGGCCAGCTGCATAGGGGTCTGGGGCCTCAGTTTTCTCATCAGAAAAATACTAGTCTGCTTTAAGATTCAGTGCCTCGCCCGGGCCCCTCTGTTCTGGAATGGAGGCCCACTTGCCACTTTCAAACCCCCTCTATGCCAGTACCTTTCCCACATAAGCTATCTACTCTGGAAATGCGGACCTGTGATTGTAGTCTCCTGAGCAGAGCTAATGACATTTCCAGAAATGGGGAATAACGGAGAGAGAAGACAATTTCTAATGGAACGGGACATTGTGAGGGGAGTGAAGATTTTTTTAAACTCCATACTTAGCTGCAAGACCTAAGATTATGGAATAACAGCTGGGCATGATGGTGAACGCTTGTAATCCCAGTACTTGGGAGGCTGAGACAGAAGGATCGCAGGTTTGTGGCCAGCCTCAGCTACTTAGTGAGGCCCTTTGCAACTTCGTGAGACCCTGTTTCAAAATAAAAAATAAAAAATAGATCTGGGGGTGTAGCTCAGAGGTAGAATGCCCTGGGTTCAATCCCCAGTACCATACACACAAAAAATTATGGAATAACTTGGTTGCTCACAAAATAAGCATGTTACATACATTTAAAAGTACTCAGAAAAAAATACCTTTTTTTTTAAAAGCTGGGGGTGATGGCACACATCTATAATCTCAGTACTTGGGAGGCTGAGATAGGAGGATCACAGGTTTGAGGCCAGCCTGAGCAATTTAGTAAGACCCTCAGCAACTTAGCGAGACCCTATTTCCAAATTAAAAAAATAGGGCTGGGAGTGTAGCTCAAAGGTTCAAAAGACCCTGGGTTCACTCCCCAGCACCACGAACAACAACAACACTTTACTTTGGCCCTCTGGGTGTTCCTGTGTCTAATCCTAGATATCATTGGGAACCCAAGATGCCAGAAGGGGTCCAGAGCCTGCCATCGTTCGTGGCTGGGAGTGCCAAACTCTCCCCTAAAGTCTCACACCTGGCCAGCTGCTGCATCCCTGATGTGTGTGTGTGTATGTGTGTGTGTGTGTGTGTGTGTGTGTGTTGTTACTGGGATTGTTGAACCCAGGGGCATTCTACCTCCGAGCTACACCCCCAGCCCTATTTTATTTTTTATTTTGGGTTTTTTTTGTGGTACTGGGGGTTGAACCCAGGGGCATTCTACCTCCGAGCTACATCCCAGCCCTATTTTTTATTCTTCATTTTGAAACAGGGTCTCACTAAGTTGTGAAGGGCTTCACTAAGTACCTGAGGCTGGCCGCAAGCCTGTGAGCCTCCCAAGTACTGGGATTACAAGCGTGTGCCACCACGCCTGGCTTTTTATTTTTTATTTTGAAACAGGGTCTCACTAAGTTGCAGAGACTGGCCGCGAACCTGCGATCCTCCTGTCTCAGCCTCTCAAGTACTGGGATCACAGGCATGCGGCTACATCCCTGCTTTTACCTATTGCATTCAGCTGCAGACATTGTCAAGACAACACCAGATTTCAGGGCCATGGCCTACAGTAAACCTGCAAAGAATGCGACTCATCCTTAATCCCTCAGGCTCTGTAGCACTTTATGGAAGGAAGTCTGTGGGTTTTCAGAGGCCAGGACTGAAGGTTCAGAAAGCAGCAGCCCTTTCCCTGGAGAGAGTCACAGCTACTTCCTCCCCAGGTATGGCCTCCTGGGGCAGGCCTGGCCTCCCTAATGCTCGTCCCTTATCAGGTGTCAGCTGTCAGCCATCAGCCATCTTTCCCGTTCTTTGCCCACCTGGCCCTTGGATGTTAGATCTGTAGGGCCAGAGGCTTTCTTTTTTTTTTCTTTTTCTTTTTTTTTGTGGTACTGGAGATTGAACCCAGGGACATTCTGCCTCTGAGCTATACCCCAGCCCTATTTTATTTTTTATTTGGAAACAGGCTCTCATTAAGTTTCTAAGGGTCTCAGTAAGTGCTGAGGCTGGCCTTTAAACCTGCGATCCTCCTGCCTCAGCCTCCCAAGTACTGGCATTACAAGTGTGCGCCACCATGCCTGGCTCAGAGGTTTTTCTAAGAGGCCAGAAGCCAGGAGTGGTAGCACATGTCTGTAAATCCTACCTAGGAGGCTGAGGCAGGAGGATTGCAGGTTTGAAGACAGCCTCAGCAACTTAGTAAGACCCTGTTACAAAATTAAAAAAGAGCTGGACCTGGAAGTGTAGCTCAGAGGTAGAACACCCCTGGGTTCAATCCCCAGTACAAAAAAAAAAAAAAAAAAGGAGTTAGGCCTGAGCCTGGGGAGTGGCTGGGTGCGGCTGGTCAAGCAAGTGGGTCCAGTTGGGGAGGTGGGAGAGGCTTCTCTATTGCCTCAAGTCCCAAATCCTAGGATTGTTCCCTAGCTGCTGTTCCCAGGAAAGAGGTCCCATGAACCTCAGGGTGCCAAGAGCCAGAGGGCAGATAATACCCCCTGGTTTCTCAGGTTGTTTCTGAGTCAAATACAGCCAGTGCTTTGGGACAGGGAGGAAAAGAGAACAAGAGGTGACAGAGGCAGATGGCGTGACCACAACTAGTGCCTCACCACCAGCCTCTGCCCAGCAGGCCCAGGGTCAGGGTCACTCTGCTGCACAAACTGTGCCTTTCTGCACCCTGACTTGGGCACACTTTTCCACAGGCCAGAGCCTGTAGCATCTTGTGCTGAGCTGCAGGGAGAACAAGGTCCTCGGGTGTTCAGGAAGGGGGCCATGCAGCCCCTGCTTCGATCTTCGGCTGTCTAAAATGCTGCCACGTGGCCTGAAGCCTGGGCGAGCCATATCCACACCCCTAGCGGTTCCCAGCATGAGTGACTGTCCCTCTGGCTGCAGCAGCACTGTCCCACCTGCTCCGCATCCTCGTGTCCTTGGCAATGAGGCACCTTCTCTCGCGTATGGCCCCTAACCCCCGGCTCTGTTCTGTGACAGGCGCCCGAAGACCACGCTGTTCCTGCACCACCGTCTGCTGATGACACCGTGTTAACTGGTGGTGTCCCTCCCCCAGGCCCTGCTCTCCCTAGCATGGCGTCACCTCAGGTTGGTGCCTTCTCCCTTTGCCCCCTGTCCTTCTGTATGCTCACCCCATCTTCCTTCCCAAAGGTCTCCGGCCACCACGGGTTCTCCCGCGCCGCTCTGCAGGCAGCTCGGTCCCCAGAGCCAGGTTGTTCTTCCTGGGACTGGGGTCGGGAGGCCGAGACGAGGCTTTTCCTTGAGGTTCGGGGAGACGGAAGGTCTTCGGAGTGAGTGTGGCTCACCCTGTCTGAGTGATTCTTAACTGGAATTTGAATGACCCCCTCATGTGTTTCTTCCCAAACAGAACAATGATGCTAACAGTGGCCCTAATCTTATGGATGAAACCAAGTGAGTGTCTCCTGGGGCAGCAATCCCTAGGCCAAGGGAGTCAGGGCAGGCCACCACCCCGGACCGCTTTCCCATGGAGCCACCTGCCTCCCTGACCCTGTGTCTCCATCCCTAGGACTTTCTCATCGACCGAGAGCCTGCGACAACTTTCTCAACAGCTCAATGGTCTTGTGTCTGAGGTACCCCAGAAATTGGCGCCCAGAAGGGGAAGGGAACTATGATAGAAACTGAGGTGGATTCACGAGAGGCAAGAGCTTGGGACCAGCTGACCTGCTGGGTCGCATTGGGCAGGTCCTCTCTTTTCTGCGTTTGTCCCTTGCATCTCTAGATAAAGGGCTCAGGCCACATGATTGGTGATACCATTTTATTCTGAGCAGAAAGTGCAGGATGAGGGCTGCTTGGGAGGGGAGGGATGGTGGCTGCCTGACCACTGGCTGCCCAGCTTCCTGGACGGGAGATGAGAACCACGACAAGTTGGCACAAAGAGGTCACAGGAGGAGGGGTCCAGTTAAGCAGAAAAGGTTTTGCCAGCTGAAGGGGAAAACAGGAAGTCAGAGGGTGTAGACATTGAGGGGGACAGAGCATCTCCAGGTGACCTGTCATCTCTTCTAGTCGACATCCTACATCAATGGGGAAGGCCTCACGTCATCTCCTAACATGAAGGACCTGGAGGTGAGTGTCCCTGAACCCTGGCCTGGTGACCCTGTAGGCCAGCCCCCATCTCCTCCTACAGTGGGGCCTGGGTACCCCGCTGCCAGCTGAGACAGCCCACACACCCCCCAACCCTAATGATGCTCTCTCTACCTCTCCCCCACCCCTCCTCCAACTCCTCCTCTCTGCATGCGCCTCAGAGCCGGTACCAAGAGCTGGCAGTAGCCCTGGACTCCAGCTATCTAACAAACAAACAACTCAGTAGCACGATAGAGGAATTGGTAAGAGTCCAGTGGGGTCCCCTGGTTTTATGCTGCCAATCCTGGGCTCCAATTTCCCCTTGGGGCTCTGAAGAAAGGGGCTGGGGGCCCCTGGTGCCAAGGGGGAATGGGGTGCTGGGGGGTCTAGGTCTCAGCTGGAGGGACCCAGAGCACGGAGCATGCGGCATGGCTCTCTTCTCTTGCTGTCTCTCTGCTTCCTCTCTCCTGGAGACACCCTGCTCGAGTCCTCGCCCCGCTTGCCCTGGGGTTGTTGCCTCCACTGGGAACACCAGCCCGACCAGCTGGCTGGAGCCCTGGATCCTGCCCTAACTCACTCCCTAATTTGCTCTCTTTGATTTTGGACAAGTCACCTCTCCTTCCTGGGCTTGAGTTTCCTGCAGAGGTAGAATTAGAGGGTTGTCAAGGTCTCTTTCATCTCTAAGAAGCAAAGCATCTAAAGGCTCGCTGGAATGTCAGGGGGAAAGGATCTTGTCTGTCCTCCTCATTCCTATCTCTGCTGTTCTGAGTGATACCTGGCCTGTAGGATGTGCTAGGTTGGTGAGGGAAGGCATCCATCTAAGTCACAAGCTGGCGGGCCGGTAGTCTCTTTTCTTCAGCTCCACTTCTAGGTGTTGTCTTTTCTATTTATTTATTTATTTATTTATTTATTTATTTATTTTTGCGGTACTGGGGATGGAACCCAGAGACATTCTACCTCCGAGCTACACCCCCAGCCCTAGTTTTTATTCTTTATTTTGAAACAGGGTCTCACTAAGATGTACAGGGCCTCACTATATAGCTGAGGCTGGCCACAAACCTGCGATCCTCCTGTCTCAGCCTCTCAAGTACTGAGATTACAAGCATGCGCCACCACGCCCGGCTTATGTTACTGTCTTTTAAAGAGAACCCAGATTCAAGCTGGGCATGGTGGCATATGCCTGTAATCTCAGTACTTGGGAGGCTGAGACAGGAGGATCGTGGGTTTGAGGCTAGCCTCAGCAATTCAACGAGACCCTGTTTCAAAATTAAAAGAGTAGGGGTGTAGCTCAGAGATAGAACACCCCTGGGTTCAATCCCTAGTACAAAAAAAAGAGAGAGAGAGAGAGGACCCAGATTCGGACTTTCAGTTTAGCTGTGAGCAAAAGCCAGTGTACACCCAAGTCCTCTCTCCTTGGGAGCTTGAGGAGTCCGTTGGTTCATGTGCCCCTGGGATCTGAGAACGTCTGTCTGAGCCATCCCTGGCCCCTGCCCACCCTGTCCTGGTCTGGGGAGTGGCATAAAGGGGAACAACCCCAGTCACCTTCCTTTGACTCTCCCCACAGAAACAGCAGAACCAAGAGACTCTGGATCAACTGGAAAAAGTAACGTGGTTTCTGTGTTTGCCCATTGCATGGCTGCTGGGCCTGGGAGGGGCTTGGAGCTAGCGGCCCCAGGCTTGTCTTGCTTGCTCCCAGCCTGGAGAGGGCTCACCCCTGCACCCCGCCCCTGTCCCCCTCAGGGTCCCTGATAATCTGGTGTCATTGGCAGTCCTGTCCCGGGCTACCGGTGGCACTCTGGGGGCATGGCCTTTGCCATTCCATCTCTGCCTCCCCCAGTAAGAGCTGCTGCTTCCCTCTTGCCTACAGGAGAAGAAGGAATGTCAACAGAAGTTGGCAAAGGAGCAAGGCGCTTTAAGGGAGCAGCTGCAGGTGAGTGGATGGTGCGGTGTCCCTTGTGTCTTCAGGAAAATGTTTCTTTCCTCTTTCTCAGCACTTCTGCGACTTTTCTCCCAAAGGTTCATATCCAGACGATAGGAATCCTGGTGTCTGAGAAGGCAGAATTACAGACAGCCCTGGCCCATACTCAGCAGGCAGCCAGGCAGAAAGCAGGTGGGAATCGGGCACCCCTGGTCCTTCAACTTGGGGCCTTGGCCGGCCCGAGGGGGCGTCCTTGGGACTCCATCTCTACCTCTCTTTCTCCAGGAGAGTCTGAGGACCTTGCCGGCCGCCTGCAGTCTTCCCGACAGCGCGTGGGAGAGCTGGAGCGGACTCTGTCTGCAGTCTCCACGCAGCAGAAGCAGGCGGACAGGGTGAGCCCGCGCCTGCCCGGCCCGGCAGCCCAGCTTCCCTGCTGGGGGAGTGAGCCTCGGGCCTTCTGCAGGATGGAATGGCTTGCTGATTTTGTGGTGTGGTTGGTAGAAGCAGCTTGGGGATGAGACGGCTGCTGTGGGAGAGTTGGGGGTGCTGTGCAGAGAACTGGATGTGGAGCCTGGAGGCCGGATGCCTGCCATTTCCCCCTTGGCCAAGTGCTAGCTAGAGAAGGGATATGCTGCGTGGGCTAAGAAGGTGCCAGAGAGCTTAGTTCCCGTTTGTGGAGAGAAGGGACGTGTGTGTAATGTACATAAAACCTGCCTGTGAGCATTCGTACACTCGGGAGAGGAACAGAGTGGGTCAGAGGCATTTCACTCCTGAGTTTTAGACTATGTGAATGTACCATCCATTCAAAAGGTGAACAAAAGATTAAAGTACAAATTTAACTCCCCCCTTCCTACCTGCACCCCCATTCACAGGGGGGAAAAATGGGCCTAGAGAATTAGAGAGACCAGGATGTTAGAGTCCCAGATCTGCCTAAGTGGTCCTGGGCAGGCACTTTGCCTCTTTTTTTTTTTTTTTTTGTGGTACTGGGGATTGAACGCAGGGGCGTTCTACCTCTGCGCTACGCCCCTGGCCCTATTTTTTATACTTTATTTTGAAACCATGTCTCACGAAGTTGCGGAGGGCCTCACTAAGGAGAGAGAGAGAGACAGAGACAGAGACAGGGAGAGAGAGAACGAGAGAGCTGAGGTTGGCCACGAACCCGGATCCTCTGGTCTCCGCCTCCCAAAGTACTGGGATTACAAGCGTGTGCCACCACGCCCGGCTACTTAGCCTCTTATATACTGTGTTTTACCTACAAAATGGAGATAAGCCAGGCGTGGTGGCACACACCTGTGATCCCAGTACTTAGGAGGCTGAGACCGGAGGATTGCGTGTTCAAGGCCAGCATGTGATAACTTAGCAACTATTTCAAAATAAAAATAGAAAGGGCTGGGGGTGAAGCTCAGAGGTAGAACCCCTCCTTTCTTCAATCCCCAGTACAAAAAAAAAAATTAAATGGGATTGCTTGCATGATTCCTAGGGAAGCATCAAATAAAGGTAATTATAGGGCTAGGAATGTAGCTCAGTGGTATAGCACTTGCCTACCACGTGCGAGGCCTGGGTTTAAGCCCCAGCACCACACACACACACACACACACACACACACACACACACACATAAAAAAGTAATTACATTTGTGTGTGTGTGTGTGTGTGTGTCTCACTGGGATTGAACCCAGAGGCATTCTACCTTTGAGCTATACCCCTAGCCCTATTTTGTTTTTATTTTGAAATAGGGTCTTGTAGGTTGCTGAGAGTCTCACTGCTTGCTGAGGCTGTCTTCAAACCTGAGATCTTCCTGTGTACTGGGATTATAGTAGTTGGCAACCACACCCGGTATTAAGTAATTACAATAGTAATAACAATAGAAATAGGATCTGATACCATAGTAGATCTTTTCTGTTAGATCTTTTCCCCTGGCTCTTCCCATCTTACTGAAGTGTGTGTGTGTGTGTGTGTGTGTGTGTGTGTTTGTTTTATTGGGGATTGAACCCCAATAAAGGTGTGGTTGAGGGCGAGGAAGTGTCACTGTGGAATAGTCACGTTGTGTGCAGCTGCCTCGTCAGCCTGCCAGATCCTGACTTGACTTTCTGTCAGGGGCATTCTACCTCTGAGCGATACCCCCACCCCTTTTGATTTTTTTTTTTTAAACAGATCTTGCTAGGTTGCTGAGAGTCTTTTTAAATTCCCAAAGCTGGTCTTGAACCTGCAATTCTCCTGTCTCAACCTCCCAAGTATGGGGATTACAGGCGTGTGCCACCACACCCTGCTCTTACTGAATTCTTATTAAAAACAAATGAGAGGGCTGGGAGTGCAGCTCAGTGATAGAGAGCTTGCTTAGCATGTGTGAGGCCCTGTCCCATCCCTAGCACCACAAAAATAATAACAAGTGAAGATTGGGTGTGGTGGCATATGCCTGTAGTCCCAGCTACTCAGGAGGCTGAGGCAGGATGTTGGATTGTGTCCAGGAGTTCAAGGCCAGCCTGGACCACATAGTGAGACCCCATCTCAAATCTAAACACACACACACAAAGATGGGACCATGGGCTTGGAAATGCCTTGGAGAAATGTGAGGTGTGGTTGAGGGCGAGGAAGTGTCACTGTGGAACAGTCATGTTGTGTGCAGCTGCCTCGTCAGCCTGCTGGATCCTGACTTGACTTTCTGTACCCGCAGTACAACAAGGAGCTGACCAAAGAGCGAGATGCCCTCAAGCTGGAGTTGTACAAGAACAAGTAGGAAGGGGGAAGGCAAATGGGCGGTCTGGGGACCTGCGTGCTTGCGGGTGAGGAGGTGGGGGGTGGGGTACAGCTGAGCATAGGGAGGGTTTGTGCAGGTTTGGACTTGTCCAGAGCCAAGCTCTAGGCCCAGCTGTGCCCTGATTCATGGGGTGGCCTCCGCAACTCATGTCCTGTCTGTGGCCTCAGGACTCTCTCTTCCTGGAGTCCCTTGTAATGTCATGGTTTTGGGGTTGTGTGGCAAGGGGCCGTGGGGTCAGTCACCAAAGTGGTCCTTTCTGTTCTTGGTTTGTTCCTTTCTGCGCTGCCCATGGCCACAGTAAAAACAGTGAGGACCTGAAGCAGCAGAACTCGGAACTGGAGGAGAGACTACGAGTCCTCCTGGCGGAGAAAGAAGCTCTGCAGCTCGGAGTGGAGGAGCTGCAGAAGAAGCTGGAGATGTCCGAGCTCCTGCTGCAGCAAGTGAGCTGTAGCCCAGCTCTGGGATAATCGGGGTCCTGGCCCAGAACTGGGAGATCTGGGTTCTTGTTCTGGTCCTGCCATAGAATCCTCCAGAGGTCGCTAGAAATCCACAAATTGGGGCCCTGCCCAGACTTGTGGAATCAGAATCTCAGTGATAAGGATTTAAAAAAAATTTTTTTTTCATGGTACTGGGGATGGAACCCAGGGGCATTCTACCTCTGAGATACACCCCCAGCCCTATTTTATTTTATTTTATTTTATTTATTTATTTACTTATTTTTTTGCGGTACCGGGGATTGAACCCAGGGGCATTCTACCTCCGCGCTACACCCCTGGCCCAATTTTTTATACTTTATTTTGAAACCAGGTCTCATGAAGTTGCGGAGGGCCTCACTAAGTAGAGAGAGAGAGAGAGAGAGAGAGAG
>PVJS01037423.1:0-19927 GCA_004027185.1 Glis glis
CCCGGTACCGCAAAAAAAAAAAAAAAAATAGGGCTGGGGGTGTAGCTCGGAGGTAGAACGCCCCTGGGTTCAATCCCTGGTACTGCAGAAAAAAAAAATTAAAAATTAAAAAAATAAAAAATAAATAAAATAGGGCTGGGGGTGGAGCTCAGAGGTAGAATGCCCCTGAGTTCAATCCCCAGAACCACAAAAAAAAAAGAGAGAGAGAGAGAGAGAGAGAGAGAGAGAGAGATAAACAGACTTTAGTGACAAGTGCAGTCAGGATCCAGGTCCTTTGGGAAGTGACAGTTGAGTAGACTGATGAGGTCCATGGGAGAGCGTCCAGGTGGGTTGGAGGAAGCCCTTCCTTGTCCTGGGAGGGACAAGGAGGGAGGAAATGAGGGGACAGAGAGCATCCCTCCAAACCCCTCATCCTTGGGAGCCTGAGGATGCTGGAGGGGGGCTGGGGTGGAATAGGCAGCCCAGTGCTGGATTGCCTCCTGATGGCTGGCATGGATGGATCCCTGCAGGGGCATGCTGCAGGAGTGGGCCATTGGGGTCAGCCCACAAAGTCCACCATGTGGCCTGTGTCTAGGCTGGGGTCTGGTGGCCTGCCCAGAGCCCGGAGTCAAGGTGCCCACCTGAAGATTGCTCCTGCAAAGCCACTCTTTACCCCAAGACATGGGCACTTAGCAACTCCTGCATCGGAAATGTACTGGCGGAGCTGGGCATGGTGGCGCACGCTTGTAATCCCAGTACTTGGGAGGTTGAGACAGGAGGATCACAGGTTCGAGGACAGCCTCAACAACCTAGTGAGACACTGTTTCAAACTAAAAAATAAAATAGGGCTGGGTGTGTGACACAGAGGTAGAACTCCCCTGGATTCAATCCCCAGTACCAAAAAAAAAAAAAAAGAAATGCCCCGGGGCTCCCATCCTCTCCTGCCCCCGGCATCTGCCTTCCCATGACCTCCACTGACCAGCTTCAATGGCTCTCCAGGGGTTTCCATCCCTCCCACCCCACTGCCACTCTCTGTCCCAGGTTCAAGGTGAATCTCTGCCCAGGATCATTGAGGGAAGGAAGAGTGGGCTCTCACTCTGCTCCCTCCAGAGCCCTGATAGAGCCCTGACTGGAGCAGGAGAAGGGTTTCAGCCCCAGGTGGTCTTGGACAGGAATGGGATGGAGGCAGGGCTGAGTGTGACTGGGGCAAGCCAGGGCACATCAAAGACTGTGCTGCTTGGGGGAGGTGGGATGGAAGAGCTGTCACTCACAGGCATGTCCCTGCTTGCCCTTCCTAAGAGCCCTGGCCTTGGTTCCTGGGCAGGAGATGGAAGGGAGGCCAAGCAGGGGCCCTGGCAGTCAGCAGGGGGTAAGGGCACAGGGCGGGGGCTGCAGCAGGGCTGGCAGAGCCTCTCCTTAGATTGCTGGGTAAAAAGTGTCAAGTGGCCTCAGGAGGGCCCAGGAGGAAGCAGGAACTGGCCTGGCCACCCCACCCCCACTGCAGCTCCAGCCTCTCAGCCTGCAGTCTCCTGAGGAGGCTGAAGCCAAGGCTGGGCCAGAATCGGCAAGGAGAGGGCCCCCAGCCAGAGGACAGAAACCCTGGGCCAATTCTCGTAATGTCGTGCTGTGGACGGGGGCTGGAAAAGAGTTTCCAGGAGTAGAGCTGCAGACAGGTTTATTTAGGGAGGGCATTCAAAGAATGTGGGCTAACTTGAGAGAAAGAAAAAAAGGGAGAGGGATCCAGAGAGAGAGAGAAAGAAGAGAAGAGAGAGAGAGGTTGACAGAGTAGCTGGCAACCCTTGGAGGGACGTGGGTTTTCTTTTATAGGAATCTTTGAAAAGGATGAGCATATGGTGAACCTGGGCTGAGGTGGGGGATATGTGGGGGCTTGATGCCAGTGGGAGTTTTCCAAGCAGAGACTGTGGGTCTTCCCAGTGCCCACCAGCATCTCGAGGGAGGTCTGAGCTGAGCCCTTGGCCTAGGGTAGGTGGGCGCACAACCATGGAGTTTTTAGATTTAAAGCTACTGCCTATCTGTCTTTCCATTTGCCTCTTTTTTTTTAAATCTTATCTCCCCTTTTCTTTCTTTCATTCTTTTTTTTTTTTTTTTTTTTTTGCTGTACTGGGGATTGAACCCAGGGGCATTCTACCTCTGAGCTACAGCCCTAGCCCTATTTTTTATTCTTTATTTTGAACCAGGGTCTCACTAAGTTGCAGAGGGCCTCACTAAGTAGCTGAGGCTGGCCGCGAACCTGGATCCTCTGGTCTCAGCCTCCCAAGTATTGGGATTACAAGCATGCACAACCACAGCCGGCTTCCCCTTTTCTTTCTTTTTTTTTTAAATTTTGAAACAGGGTCTTGCTAGGTTGCTGAGGGTCTTGCTAAATTGCTGAGGCCGATTTTAAATCTGTGATCCTCCTGTCTCAGCCTCTGAAGTACTGGGATTGCAGGTATGCCTATTTCTATCAAGGGGGTTGTGGAGGCCCTGTTTCAAAAAATAAAAATACAAAAGATCCCAGTACTTGGGAGGCTGAGACCGGAGGATCCGGGTTTGCAGCCAGCCTCAGCTACTTAGTGAGGCCCTCCGCAACTTCGTGAGACCTGGTTTTCAAAATAAAGTATAAAAAATAGGGCCAAGGTTGTAGCTCGGAGGTAGAATGTCCCTGGGTTCAATCCCTGGTACCACAAAAAAAAAAAAAAGAGGCTTATTTAGGAAGTAGGGGCACAGTAATAAAAGAAGGCCAAGATAAAGGGAGTTACATTCCAAAGAAAGGGTCAGGTTATGGGAGTCCAGAAAGGGCTGCTTCCCCAGGATGATAAATGGCACGGGACAGAGGAGTTATACTCCAGAGAGAGGGTCTGAAGCGCCCAGTTTTGGGAGTGGAAATAGCACGGAGTCTTCCACGTGAAGGCTCATTCACCCTTGAAACCTTTCTCCCTAATGCACACACACACAGCTTAGTACTCTTCCTGCATTTTAGAGTTGGCCTTGTCTCCGCTCCCCCATGGGGAGAGAGTCTAAGTGAGTCTGCAGGGGGCTTAAGGCCTTCTGATACCCCTGCAATTTTCTATTTTCATTTAAAAGGTCTGTTTAATTTCTTCCCTCAGGCGGTTTAGATCCCCAGCCCGTTCTACCCTATCTGCTCTTGTCTAGATACCTGACCCACGGAGGTCCTTGCTCTCCACAGATGGACTCCAGCAGGCCTGAGCCTAGGGAGCAGGACCTGGCAGAGGCTGCAGAACAGGAATTGCGGTGGATGGAGCTGGGATCTGAAGTCTCGGGAACCAGGACAGAGGGGTCTAGTGCCCCCCAGGGCTGGGGGAGTCTGCTTCAGGCCGTGTGGCACGGTCCGGTGAGCTTGGTGATGCAGCTGCTGCGACAAGGGGCCAGCGTGGAGGAGAGGTGAGCCCGGGCTCCTTCTCCGGGTGGGGCAGGGCGGGGTCTGGTCAGAGGACAGCCCCCTCCCCAGGCCTTTGTTTCCCGGCAGGGACCTCTCTGGCCGGACCCCGCTCCACCTGGCCGTGCTGCGCGGCCACGCCCCCCTGGTGCGCCTACTGCTGCAGCGCGGGGCCCGGGTGGACGCGGAGGACCTGGCGGGGCGCACGCCGCTGCACGAGGCCGCCTGGCATGGGCACTCGCGAGTGGCTGAACTGCTGCTGCGGCGCGGCGCCCCCACGGCGGCGCGCTCCCGGGCAGGCCTCGCTCCGCTGCACTGGGCGGCCGCGCTGGGCCGCACGCTGCTGATCGAGCTCCTGCTGGCCGCGCCCGACCCGGGCCCCGAGGCCACCGATGCTCGCGGCTGGACGGCGGCGCACTGGGCGGCCGCGGGCGAACGGCTGCCGGTGCTCGAGTTGATGGCGGCGGGCGGCAGCGTGGACCTGGACGGCGCCCTGCTGGTGGCCGCCGTGGCCGGGAGCGCCAAGGCGCTGCGTCTCCTACTGGCGTGCGGGGCGCAGGTGGACGCCCAGAACCGCACAGGAGTCACGGTGTTGGGCCTGGCGGCCAGTCTGGGCCGCAGACAGGCACGTACCACCTTCCCCGCAGTGGCTTGGTGGCTGGAGGGGGGCGCAGGGCATGGAGCCCCAGGGTCGCACCAACTCCATCCTGGCGTGGGGTGGGGTGAAGCAGACCCAGAAAGGTTGGCATGTGGAGGAAAGATAGAGCGTGGGAGAGAGTAACAGTAGTGAAGAGAATGAGCGTGGTCTTGGTAAGGTCCCCTGGAGACCTGGAGAGGATGCCTGGCCTCGAATTCCCACTTCTGGTGGCCTGCAGCAACAAATATTGACCAGCACCAGCCAGCTCCCAGGCAACAGAGGAGGGCAGCAGGCATTGCACAGGCTTCAATTTGATCTGAGAACTACTAGGGACAGTGCAGTCTCCAAGTGGAACCGCTGCAGGCCTGCCTTAGGTTCCTGCTCATTTACCAGAGTACTTGGAAGGCTGAGACAGGAGGACCAGAGGTTCAAGGAGAGCTTCAGCAACCCAGAAAGACTCTCAGCAACCTAGTGAGACCCTGTCAGGCAAACACCTCCTGCCCCCAGCCCTTTAGCCATCTGGGCCAAGGCCAGCCTCTGCCCCCCTTACAGGACATTGAAGTGCTGCTGGGCCATGGGGCAGATCCAAGCATCAGGGACAGGCACGGCCGATCTGCGCTTCACAGGGCTGTCACTGGTGGACATCTGCCTGCCGTCCAGCTGCTGGTAGCCTCTGGAGCTGAGGTGGATGCTCAGGACTCACTGGGCCTCACGCCCCTGCACTATGCAGCTCTGGGAGGACACCTGGAGGTTGCCAGCCACCTCCTGGACAGGGGTGCGCAGGTCAATGCTGCTGGCTGGCTCCATAAGACACCCCTGCACCTCGCTGCAGAGCATGGCCACAGCCCTACCATGAAGCTTTTGCTGAGCCGAGGAGCCAGTGTCACCCTGAGGACACAGTGGGGTGAGACAGCCCAGATGTCCGAGGGGGGCCTGCCCTAGGTGCTGCCTGCCCTTGGAGAGGAGCAGAAGCTGGGCTAGGGACACTGGATTCTGCCTGCTCTCAGCACCTCTCCATGCTGAGCCTCCATGGCCACAGCAGCACAGAAGGATCTGGGCTCCTCTCTTCTATGGATGAGACCACCTGTCTGGGTGGAGGGAGATCTGCTGAGAGGTTTTGGGGGGGCAGCCTGAGACTTGGTCGCTGGCCTGTGGCTGGACCTGGGATGCCCCCTGGCTCCTGGGAGTGCCCATCACCCCTCAGCTCCATCCTTCTCCACACTCTTTGGTGAAGTTGTAGTTGTTGCAACAGATTTGACAAAAACCTGACAGTCTTCCATTTGTCCACCAACGGGGGAATCCCCTTTCCTATTCTCTGTACATAGGGGTGTTCCAGTTTCTTAATTTTGTATTTGTCAGGTGGGCGTGGTGGCACACGCTTGTAATCCCAGTACTTGGGAGGATGAGACAGGAGGATCACAGATCTGTGGCCAGCCTAAGCTGGCCCTGTTTCAAAATAAGGAATAAAAAATAGGGCTGGGGTGTAGCTCAGAGGTAGAATGCCCCTGGGTTCAATCCCCAGTACCGCAAAAAAAAAAAAAAAAATTGTAATTGTGTATTTGGCTTCCGTCATTTGGCTAAACTCATGGCCACAGGTATTCCCATCTCCCCTTCCACCCATACCCCCTGCACCAGACTGCCTGCATAACTCCTCCAGACCAAACCAATTTTCCTGCCCCAAATCACTTAGGGACAGTTCCTATACACCAGGGGTTGGTGGAGTCACACAGACTAGCCAGAGCTGTTTGCCCTGCCCTGCCTTTCCTATGGAAATATAGTGAGGTTTCTGGTCTTCCCCGCACTCGCTGTCTCCTGAACAAAACCTGGTGCTTCCATGTGGCCCCATGTGCAGTGGCATGCCCCCATGTCTCAAAAATTAACAAAATATTTTTCAATAGCATTTGCTTCTCCAAGTTGCCACTCAGTCATCTCTGTAAATTCTAAATCCCATGGATATAACATGGGGCCTCTGACTGCTCCAACTCTGTATCTTCATAGAAATATCAGTCATAAACCGGGCATGGTAAACCGGGCGAGGTGGCACATGCCTGTAATCCCAGTACTTGGGAGGCTGAGACAGGAGGATCGCAGGTTCATGGCCAGCCTCAGCAAGTAGTGAGACTCTTATCAACCTAGCAAGACCCTGTTTCAAAATAAAAATAAAAAGTAGGGCTGGGGGTGTAGCTTGAAGGTAGAATGCCTCTGGGTTCAACCCCCAGTACCACAAAAAAAAAAAAAAAAAAAGAAAAAGAAATCTCAGTCATTAGCTAGGCATGGTGGCCCATGCCTGTAATTGCAGGGAGGCTGATATAGGAGGATCGAAAGTTTGTGGCCAGACTCAGCGACTTGGTGAGGCCTTTAGCAAATTAGCGAGACTGTGTTACAGAACAAGAAATAAAATAGGGGTGGAGGTATAGCTCAGAGATAGAATGCCCCTGGGTTTACTTCCCAGTACCAAAAAAAAAAAAAAAAAAAAAGAAAAATACCAGTCATTATTTGAATTAAGTATATAGCCAGGGTAGAGTACTTACTTACCTGGAATATGAGCCCATGGGTTGGATTCTCAGCACCACAAAAAGAAAAAAGTCCAGCATGGTGGCGCTCACCTATAGTCCCTGCTCTTGGGAGGCTAAGGAGGATAGCTTAAGTCCAGGCATTGAAGGCCAGCCTGGGCAACATAGTGAGACCCTTTTTCAAAACAACAAAATTATTATTTTTTTCTTTTTTTCTGGCGCTGTGTTCAAACTCAGGGGCTTGCACATGCTAGGCAAGTGCTCTACCACTGAGCTACACCGTAGCCCTATTTATTTTTTTGTAATACTGGAGATTAAACCCAGGGGCATTCTACCTCTGAGCTATAGCCCTGCCTCAGTCTTGCTTAATTTCTTTCTTTCTTTTTCTTTTTTTTTTTTTGGTAGTGGGGAATGAACCCAGGGGCATGCTACCTCTGAACTATATCCCCAGCCCTATTTTTTATTCTTTATTTTGAAACAGGGTCTGACTAAGTTGCGGAGGGCCTCACTAAGTAGCTGAGGCTGGTTGTGAACCTGTGATTCTCCCGTCTCAGCCTCCCAAGTACTGGGATCACAAGTGTGCGCCACCACGCCCGGCTATTTCTTTATTTTTGTACTAACAATTGAACCCAGGGACATTCTACTTCTAAGCTGTGCCCCCAGAGTCCCTTTTTTTTTTTTTTTTTTTTTTGCCGTACTGGGGATTGAACCCAGGGGCATTCTACCTCCGAGCTACACCCCAGCCCTATTTTTTGCTCTTTATTTTTTATTTATTTTATTTATTTATTTATTTATTTATTTATTTATTTATTTATTTTTTTGCGGTACCAGGGATTGAACGCAGGGGCATTCTACCTAGGACCCCGGCCCTATTTTTTATACTTTATTTTGAAACTGAGTCTAAGTTGCGTAGGGCCTCACTAAGGGGAGAGAGAGAGAGAGAGAGAGACAGGGAGAGAACCAGAGAGCTGAGGCTGGCCGCGAACCCGAATCCTCCGGTCTCCGCCTCCCATACTGGGATTACAAGCGTGCGGCACCACGCCCTGCTCTTTTGTTTTTTCTTTCTTTTTTTTGCGGTACTGGGGATTGAACGCAGGGGCTGAACGCAGGGGCGTTCAACCTCCGCGCCACACCCCCGGCCCTATTTTTTTATGCTTTATTTTTGAAACCGGGTCTCACGGAGTTGCGGAGGGCCTCACTAGGTAGAGAGAGAGAGAGAGAGAGGAAGAGAGAAAGAGAGATCGATCGCTAGCGCGCGCGCGCATGTGCGCTGAGGTTGGCCGCGAACCCAGATCCTCCGGTCTCCGCCTCCCAAAGTACTGGGATTACAAGCGTGCGCCACCACGCCCGGCTGTTCTTTATTTTGAAACAGGGTCTCACTAAGTAGCGGAGGCTGGATGTGAACCTGGATCCTCCGGTCTTAGCCTCCCAAGTACTGGGATTACAAGCGTGTGCCACCACGCCTGGCTCCACTTAATTTTTTTTTCTGCGGTACCAGGAATCGAACCCAGGGGCGTTCTACCTCTGCGCTACACGCACAGCCCTATTTTTTATACTTTATTTTGTAACAGGGTCTCACGAAGTTGCGGAGGGCCTCACTAAGTAGCTGAGGCTGGCCGCGAACCCGATCCTCCGGTCTCTGCCTCCCAAGTATTGGGATTACAAGCGTGTACCACCACCCCCGGTCTTCCACTTCATTTTTTATTGTGGCAAAATACGCACTGCATAAACCGGGTGTGGTGGCGCATGCCTGTAATCCCATCAACTCGGCAGGCTGAGGCAGAAGGAGTTCAAGGCAGCCTGGACTACTTAGCAAGAACCTGTCTCAAAAAAGAATTTTTTTTTTTGCGGTACCGGGGATTGAACCCAGGGGCGTTCTACCTCTGCGCTACACCCCCGGCCCTATTTTTTTGAAACCGGGTCTCACGAAGTTGCGGAGGGCCTCTCTAAGTAGAGAGAGAGACACACACAGGGAGAGCGAGAGCGAGAGAGAGAGCTGAGGCTGGCCGCGAACCCGGATCCTCTGGTCTCCGCCTCCCAAAGTACTGGGATTACAAGCATGAGCCACCACGCCCGGCGAATTTTTTTTTTTTTTAAAGGACTGGGGTTGTATCTCAGTAGCAGGCCCCTCCGGGTTCAATCCCGAGTACAAAAATAAAAAACAAACGCCCACATCACACAAAGCTGCCACCCTCGCACTTGAGAGCTAGCTCGCACCCCGTCAGGTCGCCAGGCCTTCCGTGGACAGCTGCCTGGACAGCTGTGTCCGCAGCGTCGCACCAGTGGCCCTGGGATCCGGGCAGCGCCCTTCCCGCAGCGCGCCCGCACGCCCTCCAGCCCAGGGCCGAGCACCGCCCACTTCCGCCCCCTCCCGGAAGTTGCGAGGCGCACGCGCGGCGCCCCGGTGGTCCTCAGTGGCCGCTGACCCGGAAGCACTCGAGGCGCTTCTCCGGGCTCGGCGGGTCGCCATGGTCTTCCTCACAACGCGGCTCTGGCTGCGGAACCGCGTCACCGACCG
This sequence comes from Glis glis, assembly GCA_004027185.1. Lineage (NCBI taxonomy): Eukaryota > Metazoa > Chordata > Mammalia > Rodentia > Gliridae > Glis > Glis glis. The sequence continues at coordinate 9,045 of PVJS01037423.1, forward strand.
GTACTTTCGGATCCAGGAGGTGCTGAAGCACGCTCGGGTGAGTGTGCCGCCTGGACGCGGAGTCCCTGGGCCGGCCGCCTGCCGCGGCCCCCGTCACCCCTCCTTTCCCGTTTCTCGACCTAGCACTTTCGTGGGAGGAAGAACCGCTGCTACCGGCTGGCCGCCAGGGCGGTGACCAGAGCCTTCGTGAAATGCACTCGAGCCCGCAGGCTCAAGAAGCGGAACCTGAGGACCGTAAGCCGCCTCCCCTCTCCTCCTCTCCCCAGCTTCGCCTCGCCCCACCCGCGGGAACGTGGGTCCCGCCCGCCCTGTGTTGTGCCAGGCTGTTCATTGCCTGGCTCCCCTCGTCCCCGTTATAGAGAAACTTCGCGAAGGGTCTTTGTGTTGTGTTGAGAGCTGCAACCCGGACCTAGGTCAGTAGCGCTTTTGTAAGTATTGTCTGAATGAACAAAGGTCAGTGGAAGAAGCAAGCTTTGGCCCCTTAAAATCAGAAAGGCCTTAGCCATAGATTTGGGTTTCAGCATGATAAACTCCCTGCTCTTTTCACGGCTGTGCAGGTTTGGGTGAGGGTTCCAGCTCTGTCCCCAACCTGGTCTGCATTTGGGGGAAGGTGGTACTGCCCCTCAGGACCCCGCCTGGGATTCTGTCAGGTCCAATGAGTATGTGAAGTGCTGTGAGTATATGGAAAGTATTGGGTATGTGGGAAGTGACAGGAGCATTTGTAGCTGCAGTGGTTTCTGGATAGAGGGCCCTGGGTAGGTGATATATCACCTGGGGACTTGTTAGGAATGTACATTCTCAAGTCCTACCCCAGACCAACTGAATCAGAGGCATTGGAAGGGGGACCCAGCAGTCGTGTGTGTGGGTCTTCTACCTCTGAGCTACACCTCCAGCCCTATTTTATTTTGAAACAGTGTCTCCCTAAGTTGCTGAGGGCCTAGCTAAATTGTTGAGGGTGTCCTCAAAGAACCTGCAATCCTCCTGTCTCAGCCTCCCAAGTACAGGGATTACAAGTGTGCGCCACCACGCCCGACTTAACTTTTTTTTGTGTGTGTGTGGTACCGGGGATTGAACCCAGGAGCGTTCTACCTCCGAGCTACACGTACCCTGGCCCTATTTTTTATACTTTATTTTGAAACCGGGTCTCACGAAGTTGCGGAGGGCCTCACTAAGTAGCTGAGGCTGGCCGCGAACCCTGATCCTCCGGTCTCTGCCTCCCAAGTACTGGGATTACAAGCGTGCGCCACCACACCCGGCAACTTTTTTTTTTTTGTAGTACGGGGATGGAACCCAGGGGCATTCTACCTCTGAGCTACACCCCCAGCCTTATTCTTTATTTTGAAACAGGGTCTCACTAAGTTGTGGAGGGCCTCACTAGGTGAGGCTGGCTGGGAACCTGTGATTCTCCTGTCTCAGCCTCCCAAGTACTGGGATTACAAACATGCACCACCATGCCTGGCCCCAGCTTAACTTTTTTTTTTTTTGGCAGTACTGAGGATTGAACCCAGGGGCATTCTACCTCCGAGCTACACCCACAGCCCTATTTTTTATTCTTCATTTTGAAACAGGGTCTCACTAAGTTGTGGAGGGCCTCACTAAGTAATTGAGGCTGGCTGCGAACCCGGATCCTCTGGTCTCAGCCTCCCAAGTACTGGGATTACAAGCGTGTGACACCATGCCCGGCTCCGGTTTAACTTTGCTAATTTATACAAGTACTTTTTGGTTCATTCAGTCAGAGCCTTTACTGGAAGGAAGCTTTGGACATAACACCAAGGAGCCGTGTTAAGCCTCTCAATATTTTCTTATTCCAGCTCTGGATTAATCGAATTACAGCTGCCTCCCAGGAACATGGCCTGAAGTACCCAGCATTCATTGTCAACTTAGTTAAGGTACAGTTGAGGGTGGGGTCAGGTCCTGAGCACTTGCAGTAACCATTCCCTCAGGCATGAGCCAGCCTGGCTCTGCACAGCACACCACTGCAACCAAACCCGGTTTTCTGTTCTTTGAGTGAAGTTCTGGCAGGTCTAGGAATGTGCCACCTTGCTTGCCCCTTGCCCTGCTGGTAGCAGAGCATGTTGGAAACAGGGCATGTGGTACTGAGATGCGAGGCCCATGTTTTTCTGTTAAAGAACAAAGCAGGAAAACCTTGGCTTTAATCTTAAAGTATAATTTGGAAGTTTAACAATGGATGATTTCTGATGATGTCACAGATGAAGTTAAAATTTATTCAGTCAAAGGGGGGGGAGCCAGGTGTGGTGGCGCATGCCTGTAATGCCAGTACTTGAGAGGCTGAGACAGGAGGATCACAGGTTCATTGTCCTCAGCAATTTAGCAAGACTGTTTCAAAATAAAAATAAAAGAGCTCAACGTGGTGGCACACGCTTGTAATCCCAATACTTGGGAGGCTGAGACCAGAGGATCCGGGTTCGCAGCCAGCCTCAGCCAAGTAGTGAGGCCCTCCGCGATTTAGCGAGACCCTGTTTCAAAATGAAGAATAAAAAATAGGGCTGTGGGTGTAGCTCGGAGGTAGAACCCCCAGCCCTATTTTTTATTCTTTATTTGGAAACAGGGTCTCGCTAAGTTGCAGAGGGCCTCACTAAGTAGCTGAGGCTGGCCGCAAACCCAGATCCTCTGGTCTCAGCCTCCCAAGTACTGGGATTATAAGCGTGTGCCAGCATGCCTGGCTTGAAATGGTTTCTGATGTTGACTGCAGGCTCTGATTCTTTCTCTTCCCAGTGCCAGGTGGAGCTCAATAGGAAAGTACTTGCGGACCTGGCCATCTATGAACCAAAGACTTTCAAATCTCTGGCTGCTTTGGCCAAAAGGAGGCGAGAGGAAGGGTTTGCTGCTGCCTTGGGGGATGGGAAAGAGCCTGAGGGCATATTCTCCAGAGTTGTGCACTACCATTGAGAGGCTGCAGCACCAGGGATTAGGAAGAAGAGGAGGCTTTTTCTTCATGTTTTAAGATAGGAGCAAAATGATAATTTCATCATGTTTGTAAGTCTGATTTATATTGTATTTATTTCCATTTCAGTACCAGGCCTGAAAGGCCCTGTCTTTTCTCAGTGGGATAGTAACAAAACTGTTATTTAGATCATGTACATAAAGCTTTTGCAGGATTCCATTTGTTGTGTTTTCTGGCATCAAACAAACACGTTGGGTGTATTCTGACTGACTTTGAGGTGTCTGCATAGATGTCATCAGTGGCCACATGGCATGATGGGAGAGGCTGTTTGGGCAGGAGTCTCTGGTGGTAGTATCCAGCTAAACATGCCACTTCCTTCTGCAAATTGGAGATCTGCACCAGACCACTGAACTTTGGGCCCCTCCAGCTCCCTGATCCACCCCAAGTTTTCCAGTCCCTACTCTCATCCTGCCCAGAGTTGACCTCCCCCTCCCCTGGGCTCCCTGTGTCTTAAGCCACTCCAAACACCAGGCCTGTTTCCCTGTTCTCTTTCCACACTCCCCAGTCCAGTAGGGACCAGAGGGAGATACTCATATAGCAAGCAGCTGGCTGCCTTGGGAGGTTGGAAAGAGCCTTGGTTTCAGTTTTTTTTTTTTTTTTTTTTTTTTTGTGGTACCGGGGATTGAACGCAGGGGCGTTCTACCTCCGCGCTACGCCCCCGGCCCTATTTTTTGTGCTTTATTTTGAAACTGGGTCTCACGAAGTTGCGGAGGGCCTCACTAAGGAGAGAGAGAGAGAGACAGGGAGAGAGAGAGCGAGAGCTGAGGCTGGCTGCGATCCCGGATCCTCCGGTTTCTGCCTCCCAAAGTACTGGGATTACAAGCGTGCGCCACCACGCCCGGCCCCTGGTTCCAGTTCTAACTTTATCAAAGCCGGGTTTCCAAATGCTGATGACCTCGGGAGGTGTTTTTGTGTGTGTGTGTGTGTGTAGTAGTGGGGATTGAACCCAGGGGCATTCTACCTCCGAGCTACATCCCCAGCCCTATATTTTTTTTTGTGTGTGTGGTACTGGAGATTGAACCCAGGGGTATTATACCACTGAGCTACATCCCTAGTCCTATTTTATTTTTATTTTTTTTTTTTTGTGGTACCGGGGATAGAACCCAGGGGCGTTCTACCTCCGCGCTACACCCCTGGCCCTATTTATGCTTTATTTTGAAACCGGGTCTCATGAAGTTGCGGAGGGCCTCACTAGGTAGAGAGAGAGAGAGTGAGCTGAGGCTGGCCGTGAACCCGGATCCTCTGGTCTCCGCCTCCCAAAATACTGGGATTACAAGCGTGCGCCACCACGCCCGGCTTTATTTTTATTTTGAAACAGGGTCTCACTAGGTTGATGAGAGTCTCACTACTTGCTGAGGCTGCCCTTGAACCTGTGATCTTCCTGTCTCAGCCTCCCAAGTACTAGGATTATAGGCGTGTGCTACCACAACTGGCACACCAAACCTGGCACATCTTACCTTTCTCCCCAGCTCTGGAGTCCACCCTCATCTGCCTCCATTCTGATTTCCACTGCTTGCTTTGTGCCATTGGTTCTATAGTTGATCCCACCATGCCTCAAGAGCTTGCACCAAAGCCATCCCCCAAAACCAGAATTCAGCAGACACCATGACCCCTAAGGGTTTGACATCCCCCAAAACCAGAATTCAGCAGACACCATAACCCTCAAGGGTTTCACCCTTTTCTCTCTTCCCTCATGTGCAGGGCTCCAAGAAAGCCCTGGAGGCCCTTGACCAGTTGCTGTCTGCTTGCTGGTGGCTCCTGGGTTTATGCAGATGATGCATGCATACCTACAGCCCAGGCCTGTTTGTCTTGTTGACCCTGAAGGGATTACTCGCTGTTCCAGGAGAACCCAAAGAGCACCTCTCTCTCCTCCAGTTGTCACACTGTCCTGTGGTGGGATCATCCTATGCCACTACTTGTCTTAGAGTCATTTGAGATTCTTCCCTTGGACTCTGCCCACCTCCAATCTCACAACAGATCAAATTAACCTCACAACAAAGGGCCGCTTACCTCCTAGTGATCTTTTTTTTTTTTTTTTTTTTTGGCGGTACAGAGGATTGAACCCAGGGGCATTCTATCTCTGAGCTCCGCCCTCAGCCATATTTTTTATTCTTTATTTTGAAACAGGATCTCACTAAGTTGCGGAGGCCTCACTAAGTAGCTGAGGCTGGCCGCAAACCTGGGTCCTCCTGTCTCAGCCTCCCAAGTACTGGGATTACAAGCGTGTGCCACCATGCCTGGCTCTAACGATCTCTTTTTTTTTTTTTTTGCGGTACTGGAGATTGAACACAGAGGCATTCTACCTCCGCGCTACGCCCCCGGCCCTATTTTTTTTTTATACTTTATTTTGAGACTGGGTCTCACGAAGTTGCGGAGGGCCTCACTGAGTAGAGACAGAGAGAGAGAGTGTGCGCACGCACTGGCGTGCGCGTGCACAAGCTGAGGCTGGCTGCGACCCCGGATCCTCAGGTCTCCGCCTCCCAAAGTACTGGGATTACAAGCGTGGGCCACCACGCCCGGCTCTAACGATCTCTTTGATAGGGCTACTTTTGTTCATTCTCACTGTAGATCAACATTTCTGGCTCCCTTTACATTCCAGACTCCTATAAGGCCATTCCTCCTGGTCTTTGTCATTGGTTTAAGGATGGCCACTGCACCATAAGCATTTGGAGGCCAGGGGCTGTCTTGTCCCATGTCCAACATATAAGTGCAGGGCCTGGCTGTGCGCTCAAGTGCATAGTATACATCCCTCATCAGTAGTGTACAGAACAAACAGTGGAGGGACATATGCCCTCTGGTGCACAGCTGAGCTGCCGTCTTTGTACCTCACTGGAATAAAGGAAGGGAGGGATGTGGTAAACTCTTGTGGGTTGCACCCAGAGGCTCTAATCTAGCCTAGGTTTCCCTTCATGCTGGCATAAACTTGGGTGCTATGATCCTGTCCCATGGCCAGGGCCTGCTCTGACTGGCTAGAGGCACTAGCATCTTCCACAATTCTAGCCAGTCATGGCTCAGGGGATGGGCAAGCAGTCCAGGCAGGGCCAAGAAGAAACAAGTTTTTTTGTGTGTGTATGTTACCATGGATTGAACACATGGGCATTCTACCTCTGAGCTATACCCCCAGGCAAGCAGTACATGCAGGGCCAAGAAACAAGTTTTTTTGTGTTTGTGTGACCATGGATTGAACCCAGGGGCATTCTACCTCTGGGCTATAACCCCAGCCATATGTATATATATATTTTTGGGGGGGCTGGGGATTGAATCCAGGGGCGTTCTACCTTTGAGCTACACCCCCAGCCCAATCCTTTTTTTTTTTTTGAAACAGGGTCTCACTAAGTATTGAGATTACAGGTGTGCACCACCACACCCGGCTCATATATATATATAGTTTTGTGGGGGGGGTGTACTGGGGATTGAACCAGGGGGATATTTTACCTCCAAGCTACACCCAGCCCTATTTTTTTTTTATTCTTTATTTTGAAACGGGGTCTCACTAAATCGCAGAGGGCCTCACTAAGTAGCTGAGGCTGGCCGCGAACCCGGATCCTCCAGTCTCAGCCTTCCAAGTACTGGGACTACAAGCGTGCGCCACCACGCCCGGCTTTATTTATTTTTTATTTTTTGGAACAGGGTCTCACTAGGTTGATGAGAGTCTGACTGCTTGCTGAGGCTGCCCTCAAACCTGTGATCCTGTCTCAGCTTCCCAAGTACTGGGATTACAGGCGTGCACCACCACGCCTGGCTAAAGAAACAAGTTTTATGTGGGTTTCCAGAGAAGAGGAAACTCCAGAGGGGACATCCTGGTGCTGCCAACCTGGGGATGGAGGAGATGGGTGGACTTGCCACCATGTTGCCCACAGCAGTCACGGAGGAGAGAAACTGGGTCTCATTTGACACTGCTAGAACTGTGGGGTTGGGTCTGTCCCGATGGCAGCTCACAGCTGGAATCCGGTGAGAGCCAATGGCAGTAGGGCACAGTCAGGCACAGGCAGCTCCCAGTGTCTGAATCGGCCTCGCGACGGCACATCCTACTCTCCTCCCAACCGTCCCTAACACCATCTCGCTGGGCTTTCCCACCATTCTCCCAGAAGGTCTCGCAGGAGTCTTGGTGAAATCTCAGGGTAACCGTGCAGCAAAGGTAACTAATGCCATACCTGCTGTTCCTGCACGGCGGTGCTTGATAGGCCCGCGATGGCCTCGATGGAGGTTCTGTAAAGTAGACAAATGCTTCACAAATGTAGTTTGTAGGGCCAAGCAAGTCCCTTTCCACCCTGCCTACGGCCTCACGCCCAGTTTTCTCGCTCAATCTTTGGACTTGCACCTGTCGACAGGCGCTTAGTAGGGTCACCGAATCCGGTGTTTCCAGACCCCGTTACCCGCCCTCTTCCCGGCGGGCTGAGTATTTTGGTGGAAACCTACGGGGTCTGAGGCTCACATCTGCATCCAGAACCTGGACTCAGCCGTGTTAAGGACTAACTACCCAGGCAGCCGTTCCGTGCTAACGCGCACCGACTGTTCCCGTCACCCTGCGCGGGGGACCGCAAAGGAGGGTTCGTCCCATCCCAGCGCCCACCAAGACCGAGGCCAGCGAGGCGGTGTCTCTGCGGGTGTCTGGCTTCTCTGGGTAGACGCGCTTCCGGGTAGGGCCGGGCCGCGGAGAGCTCTGGGTAGCGAGCCCGTTGCGTCCGCGCAGAGTTCCGGCGACGACGCCTGACGTACGACTGACGGGCAGGTTGCGCCCCCAAAGAAGGCGAGGCAGCGGCCGGATGTAGCCAATGGCGCGGGGTGGGGCGGGACGTCCGGGAGCGACGCGCGGAGCCGCCCTGCCGGGAAGGTCCCGAAACTAGTCGGCGGCACAAAATGGCGGCGGCGGCGGCTGCTGCGGCTGCTGCCGGGGCTCCGGGGTCGGCGGTTCCCGCGGCGGCGGCCGGCGCCTCGAGCTCGGGGAGCGCCGCACCTGGGTCGCAGGGGGTGCTGATTGGGGACAGGCTATACTCAGGCGTGCTCATCACCTTGGAGAACTGCCTGCTGCCCGACGACAAGCTCCGTTTCACGCCCTCCATGTCGAGCGGCCTCGACACCGACACGGAGACCGGCCTCCGCGTGGTGGGCTGCGAGCTCATCCAGGCGGCCGGCATCTTGCTCCGCTTGCCGCAGGTGAGAGCACGGCCGCGAGCCTCGGAGGTAACCGCCGGCCAGCGGGGTGGGGCTGGGCCTTTGTTGGCGGGCCTGGCCTGCGATCCCCCCCTCCCCGGGCCCCGACCCAGGCCGCCAGCCCCGCCCGGAATCGGGCCCACGACCCTGATCCCGGAGCTCGACTGGAACGGGATCCGCGTTCCCAACCCTGCCCGAAACACGGTCGCAGCTCCCGCCCCCTCCCCAAGTCTATCCGGAGCCACAGATCCCTGACCACCAGTCCTAGCCAGGTCGCGCACCTTCCCCAGTGGGCGGGGCCAGAAACCACGGGAAGAGAACTCGGGGGATAAGAAAAGGTATTCGCTTTGGACCCTGAGGAGAGCCCCACGTAACTGGGTGACTTTCAGCTGCGAAACTCTTGAGTTTGCATTAAAAAATAATGGAAACTCTCATCTCTAGGTGGCCATGGCTACGGGGCAGGTGTTGTTCCAGCGGTTCTTCTACACCAAGTCTTTCGTGAAGCATTCCATGGAGGTAGGTGTCATTCTCTGTTTTCTCCCAGGAAAAGGTGCCTGGAAGGAAACCTGGCCTGCCCTGCCTGCTCCCTGGGCTGAGATGTCTTTGGTGTCTGGGAAGCCCTCTGTGCTGTGCTGTCTTTCCCCGGGGCCTCTGCAGGTCCCCTTGCTCCTCATTGCTCATCATCCTTGGGAGGCCCTTGGAATGGGAACAAACACCTGTGTCGAAATGCTTACGTTTCAGCACGTGTCCATGGCCTGTGTGCACCTGGCCTCCAAAATAGAAGAGGCTCCACGACGAATCCGAGATGTCATCAATGTGTTTCATCGCCTTCGACATCTGAGAGAGAAAAAGTGAGTCTTCATCAGAGCTCTCACTTCTGTGGTGGTCACACTAATGCTTTTTTGACAGAGCTCCAAATGTAAGGTTGTGATCTTGTGAATGCTTGTGCATGTTCCCATGTGCTGGGCTGCTCCAGGTTCTGTCTTGTGAGTGGAGGACCCACATTCAGCAAGGCAAGGGGCAGCTCCAGTCCTGCTGGCTGGTTTCTATTTGCCCCCCTCAGTGGTCTCTCTTCTCCTTTGTAGTTTCTGAGTGCTCCATGAACTCAAACTTCATTGCTCTGAACATCTAGGCTGGAGAATTCTTTGTTGGGGGATTGTCCTGTGTACTGTAGGATTTTTTTTAGGTTTTTTTGAGGTACCGGGGATTGAACCCAGGGGTGTTCACCCCGGCCCTATATATTTTATTTTGAAACCGGGTCTCACAAAGTTGCAGAGGGCCTCACTAAGTAGCTGAGGCTGGCTGTGAACCCGGATCCTCTGGTCTCTGCCTCCCAAGTACTGGGATTACAAGTGTGCGCCACCACGCCCAGCCTGTAGGATTTTTTTTTTCCTCTTCTTTTTTGTGGTACTGGGGATTGAACCCAGGGGCCTTCTACCTCTGGGCTACACCCCCAGACCTATTTTATTTTTTATTTGGAAACAGGGTCTCACTAAGTTGCTTGAGACTGGCTTTGAACCTGCGATCCTCCTGTCTCAGCCTCCCAAGTACTGGGATTACAAGTGTGTGCCAACATGCCCAGTGTGCTGTTGGATTTTGAGCAGGTTCCCTGGCTTCTACTTGCCAGAGAGGCCAGTGTCCTTCTTTTTCAATTGTGACTGCCAGAAATATTTCTAGACATTGCCTTTAAAAATGCCCCTGGCAGCCGATGTGGTGGCTCACATTTGTAATCCCAGTACTTGGGAGATGAGACAGGAGGATTGCAGGATCGTGGCCAGCCTTAGCTACTTTGTGAGGCCGTCTACAACTAAGTGAGACCCTGTTTCCAAATAAAGAATAAAAAATAATGCTGGGGGTGTAGCTTGGAGGTAGAATGCCCCTGGGTTCAATCCCTGGTACCATACAAGAAAAATAAATAAAAATGCCCCTTGCTTGGAACAGGTTCAAGGCCAGCCTCCGCAACTTAGCAAGACCCTCAGCAACTTAGTGAGACCCTGTTTAAAATAAAAAAGGCTGGGGGTGTAGCTCAGAGTCAGAATGCCCCTGGGTAAAATCCCTGCCCCCCCAAATGCTCCTGGCTGCATGTGGTGGCACAGGGCTGTAATCCCTGGACTTAGTAAGCTGAGACAGGAGGATCCCAGGTTTAAAGCCAGCTCAGCAACTTAGTGAGACTCTGTTTCAAAATAAAAGACAAAATACAGCTGAGGTTGTGGCTCAGAGGTAGAATGCTACCAGGTGTGGTAGAAGACACTTGTAATCCTAGTACTTGGGAGGCTGAGATAGGAGGATCGCAAGTTCAAATTCAGCCTCAGCACCTTAGCAAGACCCTGTTTCCAAATGAAAAATAAAATAGGACTCAGGGTGTAGCTTAGAGGTAGAATGCCTCTGGCTTCCACTATATCAGTTCCATATGCACACAAAAAGCCAGGCATGGTGGCACATGCCTATAATCCCAGTACTTAGGAGACCGAGACAGGAGGATCGCAGGTTCAAGGCCAGCCTCAGTAACTTAGCAACACCCTGTTTCCAAATTAAAAAAAAATAATAGAAAGGGCTCGGGGTGTAGCTTGGAGATAGAATACCCTTGGGTTCAATCCTCAGTACCACAAAAAATAAAAAGAATAAGCCGGGTGTGGTGGCGCACACTTGTAATCCCAGTACTTTGGGAGGCGGAGACTGGAAGATCCGGGTTTGCGGCCAGCCTCAGCTTGCGCATGCGCGCGTGCGCGAGCGTTTTCTCTCTCTCTCTCTCTCTCTCTCTCTC
>PVJS01037424.1:0-19922 GCA_004027185.1 Glis glis
GCGCATGCTTGTAATCCCAGTACTTGGGAGGCCGAGACAGGAGGATCACAGGTTCGCGGCCAGCCTCAGCTACTTAGTGAGGCCTCCGCAACTTAGTGAGACCCTGTTTCAAAATAAAGAATAAAAAATAGGGCTGGGGGAGTAGCTTGGAGGTAGAATGTCCCTGGGTTCAATCCCCAGTACTGCAAAACAAACAAACAAACAAACAAACAAAATTCCCATAGCTCAAAAAACATATCTGTCTCCAAATTTCATGACTAATCAGTGAGCTATGAGGTCCTGGGAATGCAGCAATGGAATGCATGCAGCAATGCATCTTCCGTTTTGAAGCACAGCATCTGCGAGGCTCTGTGCACATCACAGCACGGAGCACCCCCCTTCCCGGAGACCCATGCTGGCCTGCTTCATTAAGGCTGTCATAGCAGTGCTGTGGAGGAGGAAGAAGGAGGTTCGTGCAGGAATGTGGAATTCTCTTTCTGAACCTTTCTATTAAATATTATTCCCTTGAAGCCATTAGGTTATTTTATTTTAATCACAAAGCAGCTTTTATTCTTACTAATAAAATTTCTACATATTCTGACACAAAATTTCTAGTGTCTTAAATTGGATGCCATTTCCTTCTGCAGAGCTGTTTCATGTACCCATGGAGGAAGGTGGTGTTCCATCCTTCTCCAAAGACCTGCTGCTCCTCTATCTCTGCCTAGAATATTGAGCTTTTAAGATGAGACTCTTGATCCCAAACCTTTAAATTTACACACCCTCACTTGGCATATGAGCAAAAAGTACCAGATTGCATCTTATTTGGAGGAAAATATTAGTGGTTCAAATTAAAGTGAGTTAGGAAACAGATTCACTAAGAATTCAGAAATCAGGGGAACCAAGAGTTAAAATTCAGTCTTGGACTATAATTCAGTCTCTTGTGGCTAGATATTGTTTCCTGAAGTCTGTAGGAGACACAGTGATTGAGTGATAGGGAAATGAGGAAATGGCTCGTTTGGGGCTTTGCTGATTGCAAACTTTGTGACCACCCTGCACCGTGGAGCCAGGATGCAAAGCATAGGTGAGAATGTAATGGTGGAGGAGGTAATTCTAAAACAGGATCAGAAGGCTCTGCTGTAGAACCCCTCACAGGGCCAGGTAACTCCATATGCATTTCTAACTTGGTAGCATCATCTCCATATAGACAGGAGGATGGTGTATGCAAAGTCGGGAGTTTACATCAAGCGCTCTAGTAGTGTGTTGAGGGTAGGAAGGGAAGTGCATGGTCTGTCTTTGCTTGCTTCCAAATTATTGGCAATAGAATCTGTATTCTAACCAGAAAAAATTTTCCCTTAAGCCTAATGCAAATGTAACAATCACAACATTGGCTAATGTTGATGATAGACAAGAAAAATAAGCAAGTTGAAGTTGTGTGTTTGTTCCACTAATGAATTCTGCCTGATTACAGGTCATTGGTGACCACCGATGAAGCAAATATGATGAGTTTAATAAGTGTCCTTCAATTTCATTTCTTAGCAGGGAGGTCGTACTATTACATGACAATACCATTGATCAAAATATTTGGCCTTACTTGAATAAAAATCAGCTCCAGAAGTAGAAGCATTAACCAAATGTTAGTTTACAATGTTGCTTGTTGCCTATTCCTGCTAAGGATATCAGCCTGGTCTATCGTTATTTTGAAATAGAAATATCTTGGGGACAGGGTTTGACAAAGGCAAATGCTAATTGTCAGACTATCTAAATAGCATTCTGTGCAAATAAAATTATCTTTATGCTGAGTGCTTCTTGTAACATTTAAACCGAGGATTGGAAAGACTTTCATTAGTATTATTTCATCCTTGAGAAAAACAGTGGAAGGGGTTAGGAAGTAGTAGTATGCCCATTTTCAGTTATGGCAACTGCAGCACAAAAACAACCAAATAATATATTATGCAGCTGAGAAGAGTGGACTTTTGGTTTCAATTCTAAGTTCAGGCGCCTTCTGGCCTACTGTCTTTCACAGTGACCAGCATATGTTTATGCCAATAGTGACTCCGGATTAAAGGAAACCAAACATTGGCAGATGACATTTGTAGGCAAGGTCTTACCTTCCCTTGTTGCATGAGGCGATGCCCTGGTCCATGCACTTGGTCTCGCCATCATTACTGTGCCCAGAAAAGTAGGGCAGGGGCAAGCCTGGGGCACACAGAGGTACAACGAGCTTGTGCTGAGGAGCTGGGAGCTAATCCCAGAATCCAGGCTGATGGAAAGTTCAGCAGCCATTGTGGGTTTTTTGTTTTTGTTTTTAGCAGTTTAAGCTGTTGGAAATCTGTCTTAAGTAAGTGCATCTTCAGGTGTTAATAGGCAAGTTCATTTCTAGCTCAAGGAGATAACATATTTTGAAGGTGTTTTTTGAAAAGTATTCATCATATGTGTTTAGTCCATCACTAATATAGAGTATGTGCATGTGTGTTGAAGGTGCTCACACATCCGAGATCTAGGCTCAGTGAGTTGTTTGGTGGGCGCACTGCCTGGTAGTTAAGGTACCATAGCATCCTCACTGGCTTTGTCTTGACTCGCAGCATCTGTAAGAGGAATCTGGTAGTCTTTTTCAGGACTTCAGGGCTGCTTTGAAGACTGCATGAAAAAATATATGTACAGTACCAATTGTTATCTATTATAATTATCATTAAGACCAGTATAGAATTGTCATTCATACCATCACAGAATGGGACAAGGGGACAAGAAGAAATGAGGTTCTTTGAGTATATGATATCTTTGCAACAGGTCTTGTTTTTAGTCTTTTTTTCCTTCAGGATCTTCTCATTTTAATCATTTCCAGTCTCAGTGCAGACATTTCGTGTGTTGTAAGTGATCAATGTACTTTTATTGGATGGATGAATGGTCCAGTTTTCGTAAACTTCAAAGGCTGTCATGGGATCATATTGAGCCTTGGCTTCCAGCGTGGGTTTAATTCTCTGCCAGACTTACCTTCTTACATTCAGGATGGTGCTCTCTTCCTTTGGCAAGAGGAGTTCTGTCTGCTTTTGACCTTGGCTGCTGAAGAACATGGCCTATCCTGGCTAGCTCCAAAATTATTCTGCCATAATAACTAAAACTAATAGTTATATGCAGCTTCTGCAGGGTGGAAAGTCATGAAGGGTACTATTTAAAGAGGGTGTACAGGGATTTGTTTTGACAACTTTCAGTCATTGACTGGAAGAAAGTGAGAATGAGCCTTGAGCACCCATGGGAGATGGATCCAGGTGAGGGAGTGGAGTGCCTAGGCCCTGAGTGTGCTGCAATCTGAGGAGCAGCGAGGAGCACACTGAGGTTGAAGTGGGCCAGAGCAGGAGAGGGCCATGAGCCAGGACTTGGTGCTTTACTATGGATGAGATGGAGCCATTGTGGAATTTGGGGCTGCGGATTGTCACGGTTCAACTTAGGCTTTGTAGACTGCTAGCTTTTCTTGGTGGAAAGCAGGCGGCAGGGGTAGAGGCCAGGCAGGAGACTGCTGCTGTCACACTCCTCAGGATGATGGGGGCATGGACTGGAGAGGTGAGGATAGAAGAAGGGGTGAGAGTGGCAGATGGACAGAGATGAGGACAAAATTCTCTCCCCCCCAGAGCTTCTAACCTGGGCTGGTCACTGCAGTGCTTAGCCTGGAGCTGAGCCCAGAGCTGCCATGTATACCCTCTGTGCTGCTGGGTGAGCTTTTCATCAGTAAAATGTAGACGATGACAGTCTACCTTACAGGGTGCTAAGAGGATTAGATAAAGGGCTTAGCACAGCACTGATTTGGACATTTTGACATTTTAATTTTAATCAGGTTAATGTTAGAAAGCATCTTACAGTCAACGTGTAGGATTTTGCTAGCCACATCTCTGTTCTGAACAGCTACTATTAAGTGGGTGTATGGTTTTCAACTAATGGAATAGTAGAATTTAAGATATATGGAATATCAAAATAAAAACTGGCATATATATATATATATATATATATATATATACTGAGAATTTATTAGTATTAGCTTCATATTTTCACTTTAAGTTATTTTTCCTCTTTAGGTGGGAGTCCATTGCTTATTTTTACCTTCTAAAGAGAAAGCAACTCCAACCCTCCACATTTCATCAGGACATTTATTAGACTTTTTTTTTCTTGCCTTACCTAATTTTCTCTGACTCTATTCTGAGTCATAAATAATAAAAATTTTTAAAGTAAAGGGCAAACATCCAGTCATAAGATGTTTTATTTCCCTGACACTAGAGATCTGAATTTTAAGATGGTTTGAATTTTTTTTCAGAATTGGTACCGAGTGTCATGTAGACCCAGCTCTGTTTGGCCGAGTGAGGCTTCAGTTCTATCCACCAAGGTCTCAGCAGCCCCAGTTCTTACCTGGCAGTGGTAGCCACTGCAGGTCACCAGGGCGGGTCTCCTGGGGCCTAGGTGCCCGTGTAGTTCCTTGTGCTCCATCCAAGCCAGCAGAGTTAGTCGTGTGCATAACACATGGTAGGGCCTACTTAAATGAGTTGAGGACAATGTGAGATAAGATAAAACAGATTGCTCAATAAAATTATAATGTATTTTTTTCTTGCGGTACCAGGGATTGAATCCAGGGGCATTCTACTGCCGGGCTACACCCCCAGCCCTATTTTTTCTTCTTTATTTTGAAACAGGGTCTCACTAAGTTGCGGAGGGCCTCACTAAGTAGCTGAGGCTGGCCGCGAACCCGGATCCTCCAGTCTCAGCCTCCCAAGTACTGGGATTACAAGCGTGCGCCACCACGCCCAGCTTATAATGTATTAAATAGAGTGCTATAAGCCGTGGATCCCAATTGATCCAATCCTTGGGGTCGGCATCAAAGAAACAGGAGAGGAGGTAGCTGGTCTGTGCTTACAAAAGGAGGAACAAGGAGAAGACTAGAGACCCCAGCACTGCTGCCATCTTCATGAGCAGCCTGATTATCACATGCCACGAGCCCGAGAATGCGGGGGCAGAAGACCAGGGCTTCCCAATCCTTGGAATTAAAGAGAAAGCTGGGTGCTTTGTGAAATGTTTCCTGTTGTTCAAATAACAGCCAAATATAGGTGCCAAGCACTTCCCAGAGGGCATGCTGAGTGATGGCACTCAGTCCTGGCACTGTGCCCACCATCCACTGCCCCAAATTAATATGGAGAGCTGGATAGAATATGGGTACTGGATGGAGGAAGAGATGTCTCCTTGTGGAGTGGTACAGTGGCCTCTCTCCTCTGCTGATCCATATGAAGGTTGGAGTATTTCTCCCCACCCCAAACCCAAGAGGGGAACTCCAAGAGTATAACAGTAATCATCTGCACTCCTTAAAGTCAAAGCTGATGATAGGAGGCTATCCTGATAACTTCAAGGCGCTGGCAGCTGCCTATGGGGAGGAAGGTCGGGAGAGAGGTGGCTGGTACGGCATGGGATTGGGGTAATAAGTATGAAGGGGCAGGAAGGCGGGCTCTCAATGGGACTGGCCGGCCCTGGACCCTGATCCCTAAGAGATGGAAGTACAGGCTGCAGACGTCTGAGTGGTGCAGGGAGCAAGCATCAGAGGAGCTGGGAAGAAGCCAGCAGCCCAGGGCCAAAGGGCCCCACCGTCTGAGGACTACCTGCAGAATCCACCTGCCATGTGCCAAGAAAACAAGCCAGGGTGCCATTAGGGACCTAGACATGGAGGGGACCAGAACTCTCCTTAAGCAGAGCAGAAGGAGACTTCTCTATTTCCCTCATTCTCCTGGACCGACACCAAGAAAAAAGATGCAAGGAAAAGAAGGGATGGGTTCCGAGGGACAGAAGATCCCCTTCGTCTTCCATTCTTCTGTGCCAATCGCGTCTGGACTGGGGTAGGGCCAGGGATGGGACAAGAAGGGAGATGTGAATCAAATATGAGATGAACAGTTTAAGAGGAATAGGGCTGAGTCTTACGAAGTATTTTAAGAAAGGAAGTGATTGGAAAATTATGGAATAGAGCCAAAATAACTTGGACAGAAGCTGCCACTCACTGGAAACCAGATCAAAGGAGGAGTTGAAAGTAGGGAGTAGGAAAAAGAAAATCAGGTGAGATTTATAAGTAAGGCAAGAGTACATGCTGTGGGGAAACAGGGAAGGTCAGTTCTGACCTGTTATCAAGTGTTCTGAGGGGGCGGGACTTGAGTCAAGTGTTGAAGCACAGGTGGTGGACCAGGGAAAGGAGAGAGCAGGTGAGCTGTGGGGTGGGGCAAGGCCCAGGCTGGCTGGAGCAGAGGCATAGGACATATGACAAGATGCGGGCACATAGCAGTCCCAGGTCAGAGACACGCAATCCTCCATATAAGGAATCCAACCCCACCTGAGCGATGAAGAGAGTCATGGGAGTCACTGCATATCCCTTAGCACTGGTTTGATAGGAAGGTGCTAGGAATACAGAAAGAGAAGAGGCAAAGGTGTCCTGTAGGGTATTATTCCAACTCCCAGGTGCCAGGTTAAGGGCCACAGCAACATGACTCACCATTCCTACATATTTCCCTAGCCTCATTTATCGACTATAAATATGGCAATTGTGCACTTTTAAATATTTAAATATTAAAATATTAAAGGACTCACTGGATGCGGGCTGGGGGTTTGAGGTTCTGCTGCCTGTTGACAGTTTTCCATGTAGAAGCCAAGGCTCCATGTCCCCACAGGGCAGCAATCAATGTTAGAGCACCTTCTCTTCACCATTTTATTTATGCTACTTATATATCTGCTGTTATCTGTAATTTCAAGCGGCTCCGTGCTTCCTCTACCCCCTCGAAATGCATTAGTAACTATGGGAACCTGGTCCTGTTGGAATGGGCAGAGCTTGGTGGCAGGCACAATTGCAGTGTTATGCTGGGTTTACGTGGCGGCTAGCAGTGAGGATGTCATCACTGAGGGGAGCAGGTGGCAGGTACTGGGACCATGTTTACATAGAACATCATCTCTGGAAGGAGATGTGGATATCAAACTTCAGGCAGAAAGTAAGGCTACATCTTTACCTGGAAGGAGATAAGTTCCCAAAGGTTTAAAATAACACGAAAAGTGAACTATTGAGAGTACCAGAAAGGAGACTTTTAATATGCTAAAATCAATAAAACTTCCCCAAAGTGTGTGTGTATAAAAGCCCGTTGTGGAAATATCAAATATCTCATAATAATGAGATTAGTTCTATGTGCATTCAAAAGGCCAAACTCTACTATTAAGGAATAGATTATTGTAAGCTTAGGGGTGCAGGCTGATTGTTCATTCAGTCCTCTCCCCAAGGTTTGTTTTTCCCAAGGAAGGAACATGTCAATCACTCCCCTTTTAACTCAGGGCTCCCCCTCTCCTCTCCATGTAGCCCATTTCCCATCTGGTTAGAAGTGGCCATGACCCTGGATCCAAGAGCAGCCATGGCCCCTTCTGAACATTCCTTTCCCTGACTTTCCATTCCTTAACCCCACTCGGTCTTAGCCTGGAGCTTTCTGATCCACCTTTGCATGTCTTTGGGTATACTGCCATCTTCCACACACATAGTGTCAGGAAGATACAACATTAGCTCAAATTCGTACACATAAATGAAATGCAATGGCAACATGTAAGCAAATTCTGATTAGCAGTAGACACCATGTTAAATGGGCATATGTCTTATTAATTCACAGAAGCATTTGATGGATTCAGTACTAAGATGGACTGGGAAAAAAGCCAAGTGTTGGGGAAGCTCTTCCTCTCTCCCCCTTTCAGCAGATACTGTGGCAGGCTGAATAATGGCCCTCAAAGAGATCCAGCTCCTAACCCCTGGCACTTGTGACTGTCTGTGACAGAAAGGACTTTGTAGATGTGATTAAATTAAAGATGTCGAGATGGGAAGATTATCTTGGATTATCCAGCGCGTCTTAGTGTAATCATCAGCATCCTTCTAGAGATGAAGCTGGGGGGCAGGGTAAGCTACAGAGGTGAGGTAGGACAGCTTGAGGTTTGAAGATGTTATGCTGCCGGCTTTCAGAAGGGAGAAGAGGCTGAGCTCCGAGAAATCTGCTAGAGAAGATGAACAGGCATGAGAGTGGCTCTTCCAGAGCCTCCTGCAGGAGCCGGCCTTGCCTGCATCTTTACCGTGGATAGCCCTGTGAGCCTGATTTGGGTATTGTGGTCTCCATAACTGTCAGGAAGTAAGTTGATATTGTTTTAAGCCACTAAACATATGGCCATTTGTTGCAGCAGCAAAAGGAAACAAATACAGCTACCTAACACCACGGTATAATGTTCAGTTAAAGCCTGGGAAACACAGGGGGAGATACTGTCAGTGTTTGAGTGACTGGAGGTAGAGGAAAATTCACTTTTGAGCACGACTCCATTTGAGGGTAATGATTTGAGCTCAAAGCCTCCTTGTTCAGGTAGCTTTCTCATCTGGTTAGAAGTGTCCTCTCAGCTATGTGTATAACTCTCATATGCCACTTATTTTCTGCTGAACGTAGATACTAGTTATCTGGTATATCAATGTCTTATGTCCTGGACACCAGGGACCCCATCTTCTACTTCCTCTTGACTCATTCAACCAATATTTGTTGAGCTTTCGCCATATACTGGAACAGTTCAGAGCACTTGAGGGTCAGAACTGGAGGTGCCATAGAAAGGCCAAAATGTAAGTAACATATAGAATATATCAAGGCCTGTGTTGAAACGTGCAAAGGGAAGTTGGCATGCACATACGTCAGGCACATTGCTATGTGTCCACATTTATTCTCATTTAAAACTCCCAGCATCTTTGTGAGGTTGGTGTTATTATCTATCTCTAGAGGCGAGTAAACCGCTGAAGGCAGAAGGCTGTGCAAGGCCGCCCACCTGCCTGACTCTGGGGACCAGCCCCCTCAATGTGCCTGCCCGGCCTGGAAGCAGGATAACCCAGGATGAGCAGCCTGCATGGCCCACATCTTACACATCCAGAACCAGAATCTTACCCATCCAGGACCCTAAATGCCAAATGCCTCTTATCTGATTAAAAGTTGGTCATAAATTAAGAACATGTGACAACAAGTACATAGGTGACTCCTTCATTCTGTACCAACATCCCCCCCCCCTTGGGGGAGGTCTCTAAAAAATCTAGAATCTTATGAGCAAGAGGCAGGAAGCAGGTACATGATTTGTCAATAGGAAAATTGAGTCATTGAATAATTAAGATATATTCCCACCATGAGAGAATGAGTCAGAAGGACGGTCAGAGGTTTCTCTGGCGGGGCTGTGTGAGTGTCCTCTTTCTCTCCTGACGCTGTGGCCAGCCAGCCTCACCCAAGGGAGAGGAGCTCACCACCCACAGACGTGTGAGCAGAGTGGGCTGGGGGCAGGCACACCCAGGAGCTCTGGCTGGGCCTCTGCTGACGACATGATGTTGGCTAAATGCAGGAGGTCCCTTGGGAGTCGCCTGTTTCCTACTTCACAGCAGGAGCACCCTGCTTACCCAGGGTCCTGGCATTCTTCTCCATCCGGGGCTTTGCGGATTCAAGCATTGGTTCTCATTCCAAGAACCTGTGTCAGAATATTGTCAAAATCACTTACTTCTGACTGATGGGCATGAGTGGAACCCATCTTCTCACTGTCCCTTAAGAAGTTTTTATTTTATTTTTCATTACAACCACAACTATTGCATTTATATTTTAACTATAGCATAAATGTTCTCAATCTAAGGGGAAAAGTTCCTCATTACCTCTTTATGTGAGATAAAAACCATTTAGCAAGATAGAGCTTTATGTTTATGTTACCTTAATTCTCTAAAGTTATTGGTATGTCTTACTACACAAAATATGTCAATAGTAAATGAAGTTTTCTTACTTTTATTTTGTGGTACTGGGGATTGAACCCAGGGGTACCCTACCTCTGAGATATATCCCCAGCCTGTTTTATTTTTTTATTTTGAGACAGGGTCTCTCTCAGTTACTGTATGCTGTTGGCCTCAAACCTGCAACCCTCCTGTCTCAGCCTTCCAAGTACTGGGATTATAGGCATGTACCACCACACCTGGCTAGTTTTCTTACTAAAATGAATGAATATACATGTGGAGTCTTAGTGTTTAGGAAGTATACAAAGTTGAACTGTGGGCAAATAATAGAAGATACCCTGACAAAGAAAATGGTATTTTAACCTACAGATCTTAGTACAGTTGCAAATAATATAACACAAAGAAGAATAACTTAACATTTACACATCCACATCCTTTTAAGTTCCTTTCACATTTATTATCTCATTTTTACTTTTATAAGAATCCTAAGCAATAAGTGGAACAAGTCTTATTCCCCCAATTTATAGCTGATGCAATCAAGGCATGGAGAAGCCAAGAGGCTCTGAAAAACCCACATCACCCAGCCAAGCGGTGGTAAAGTCAGGCCATTTCCTTGCCTGGGCTGGAAGCCAGATCCTGTCCTGGACACCTCTGCAGAAAACCAGCACAGTGGAGAGTCTGTCAGTCACGAACCTTCCGCCATGTTGGTTGAGATCTGGCCAAGGGAAGGGCTCAGTTCAAATCTTGACTCTGGCATTTACTAGCTGTGTGGTTTTGGACAAGTTCACAACACATCAACGCTACAGTATATTTCAGTCCACAAAATGGAAATGATTGTACCGTATTATTCAGGATTCAGAAAATAGATGGTGCACGTGAAGTCATAGAGAGGGTTTGGTAAAAGGACTCAGGACCAGATGGAGTGAAGGACACTCGACAAAGGATGGAACACATCCTGGGGACAGCAAAGCAGCCCCCATGTCTGCAGGGATGAGGAGGGGAAGCAATTACCAGCAGCTGAAGAGAGTATGGAGGCCAGAGAGGGCCCTGCCTGGAGGTAAGGTGACAGAGAGATCTGCCACCCATGGCCCTAAAAGACAGAGCCAGGAGCATAAATACTATCCAGGAGTCATTCTCTTCCTACTCTGGGAATCTGACAGAAGCCAGAAAGCATGTGAACCCGAAGACAAAGTCCACAAAGGCAAGTGCCTAGGCACAGGGAAGGCTGAGGCAGGTGGAGAGCAGATCTGCAGGGGGAACGTGGCGTAACCGCCAGATGATGGTGGTGGTGGCGATCACACGAGGTAGGACAGGGGCAGCGGTTAGGACATGATGACCACAGAGCAGAGCGTGGCTTGGCACAAGTCAGCTGTGTAAATGATCATTTTTCGATTACCTCCATACATATTTGGTGTTGTTTTTCATCTTCAGGGAGATATTTCTAGAATCTTGACTGAAAGAACCAACTTTAATCGGGGACCTGGAATAATAATTCTGCTCAGAGGTAGGATCGGTATGTCAGATGTGAGAAATATAATTCTAGACATCTACAAGACTAATTCACAGGATTAAAAAGGAACATTTCTATGCACATTTTAACATGTGTCTGGTGACAGTGTAATTAAGATCGTGCAAGGGTTTCCATTGTGCTTTTCTATTTTTGAGCATTTAGAACTTGGTTATAAAATTTTGCTGTGGCAGAAACTTGGCTTACTATGTCTCAGCAGCCTTTAGATGAAAAAAAAATTGCAGAGAAAAACAGCCTTTTGATTGTCTTTCACTTAAGTAATGGATTATGTGTGTGTGCCCCACAAATGTAGGTGTGTGTGTATCTATCCATTAATACATGCAGTAATAGCTTTCTGCCCTCTCTTCCTTCTTTCCTATCTCAATGCCATTAGCTCTGCTACTTTATAAGGAAATGACTCAAAAGGATGACTCACCTACCATCCCACCTAAGGGGGAGAGAAGAAAGAAAGAGAAAAAGACCAGGAAGAGAAAGGGATGAAAAGAATGGCAATAGGACAGACGACTTATGATAACCTTGCAAGTAATTTTTAAGTATCAACCAGCCCACATATTTTTCACAAAGCCAGTTCCCATTGGAGCTGAAGCACATAGTCATATTCTGCACCCACATGCCTTCTTGATTTGCTGGGAAGAAGAACAATGATGGCTTTAGTAAATAATATTGCAATGCATCAATAAAAGCATATAAAAATAGCATTGCAGGTCTGAGGACCTTTCAGAAGCTCCTTGAAGTGATACGCTCATTTCTATTCAATGGCTCAACTAAAATTTTAGACAGGAAGTTAAATATTTAAGATACCTAAGCTATAGTTACCCTGGGTTATTTACAAAGCTAATCTGCATCTCCAGAGAGAAAACCCTGCTGGGAGAGAAACTACAGAGAGTAAAAAAGACCAGGAAGGAAGCGGAGGAGATGGAGGAGACGTGGAACATGCAGGGTGTGTTTCTTTCTTTCTGGAAGAGTTCAGTCCAGCAAGAGATGGTGAGGCTGATGGAAAGAGAGGGCAGAAGCTATTTCCTTTTTTATAGACATCCATAGCTCATGCTTTTCTGTAACACACTTGAAAATACTCAGTCTTCATTTCATGTTGCGTGTACTTTTAGAATCATGAAGTAAACCACCAACACAATGTCTTTTTGGTTTTGTTTTTTCTTTTTCTTTTGGTTGTTGTTCTGAGGTTTTTCTTCCTTTTCTTTTTCTGACCCAGTGCACTGTGTTGAATTCGAGAATGTTAACTGAACATTCGATGGGCTTCAATTCAAAATATGTACAGTTGTACCCCTAAATCCGTGGGGGATTGGTTCCAGGACCTCTCATGGATACCAAAACCAGTAGCTGCTCACATATCTTATATAATATGGGATAATTTTGCATATAACCTACACACATCCTCCTGTATATTTTAAATCATCTCTAGATTACTTATAATACCTATAATACCTAATACAACATAAATGCTATGTAAATAGCTGTTATACTATATTATCTAGGGAATAAAGACAAGAAAAGTCTATACATGTTCAGTACAGATGCATTTTCTTCAAATATTTTCCATCCAAGGTTGGTTGAATTTGTGGATGTGGAACCCACTGATACAGAGGGCAGACGGTATACAGCAAGGCAGGCCAATGAAAAACGGGCCTCAGAATGATGTTAAACTCAACACAAAAACATTCCAATTCTTGTTTCTTCATTCGCCTCTACAGAGCACTTTAATATTTAACAGAAATACTGGTTTCCAAGAAAATTCCCTCTAGAAATGTGCTATTACGGGACCCAGGACTTGCCCACCACTCCAGGGGCTTCTGAGGCTCCGGAGTCTCTGCCCTAATGAGCCTACTTTCTTAGTTCATATCAGGCTGTGAGGTTTTTAAGCCCACATATCTGGGGAGACTCTGCCTTGTGGAGGAAGCTATTTAAAGTGTGAAATATAAGTTTTTCTTTTATTAAAAGATGATGTCATCGATGTACGGAGAGGAAGCCCATATTCTTAATTATTTTTCCAAGAAGGTGAGTCTACATCCATCGTTGGCCCCTTCCTGCAAGCTTCTGCTCATGCCCGGACCAGCAGGCCCCCCATCTTAGCTGCAGATGTACCCTGCATTATTTGAGTCGCAAATCCTTCTTCATTGTTTAAAATGACTCGAGGCTTATTTATGTAGCAAATGAGTTCTTCCCCCTCCCCAACACACACACACACACTGGTGATGCGTATACACGACGGGTTGTCCAGTAGATTCTTTGGGTAAAATGGCAGCTACTAAGAACCAATGATGGGAATGGGTTGCAAGTGTCCTTCGAAGAAGCAGAAAGCAGAAACACTAGTGTTACCTTGGTGTTCAGGGAGAAAACAACGCATTCATTACACTTCTTCTCTAACCCATTTTGTACACAGGTTCGTGTTTATTTATATCATTACAGCAGACCTTCCAGCCATTGAAAACTGCAAGTGACTCCACCAATTAGGTACTTGGTTCATTTTTTCTGCCTGCATGTGACCCTCCTTTCTTAAACCTATCTTTCAGCCATTAAAAATAGCATTAAAGAAGTATTTTTAAAACAAATCCCTTGATCTGTGTGAGATCTGTGTCATTTTGAAGAAAGAATTTGAGTTTTCCTTTTGTGTGGTTGGAGGTGGAGTTGCCATGGAAATGGCTGGTTGTATGGTATTGGGAGAAGGGCTTTAGGAATAGTGCATGTGGCAACTCTGAATCGGGCTCCTGTTATCACAGCCGGGGCAGAACTTGACTTTTCTTGGTCCCAAACAACCTTTCCACACTTTTTTATAATAACAAGAATTTGCATTTCTAGCCCAAGGCTGCCTCTTCCCTACCTCATGCTGCTTTTAGAACAACCAAAAAAGTAAACCAGTATGGAAAAGGCTTTGTATCAGGTATTACAGAGAAATACAGTTCTCATGATTTCTAGAGCACTTTAAACATGTAAAATGCTTTGTTTTTAATACCTTCACTTATGCATTGTTATTACTTTGTAAGCCAAGGAATATCACATAGAACAATTGTTAAGAATAACTTATCTTGCATTTTTTTACATTTCTTCTCATTTCCTCAGAACAACACGTATTTTACAAAAATATGTAAAGAATTGCGTGTGCTTTCAGGGCCCAATCAGAAATGTGAATCAGAACTAATAAAAAATACGAAAATATAATCTAGATGCTGTCACATCAGCATCTTTTTGAACTGAATAAACAGACACGTATTTTCATTTAAATATTTCAGGTTCATCCTGTCCTTGGCAACAGTTTGGCAGTCTCAGGCCTTTGTAGGCCAAGCTGTATTTTCCAAATTGGTCTATATTGCAATGCACTTTAATTAGGAAGCATAATAGATAAGTAGAAAGTGATTTCATTAAGACCTTGCTCTATAATTTCCATCCATCTCCAGGAAAACATTGCCAGTGTACGTTTCCCATGAGTCAGTGACATTTTAGTGATGGTGGTGAACAGGCTTCTCAGAGGAGGCCTTTCTTATGCATACATCCCCTCCGTAGATACTATTGAGCACGTACTTTGTGCTGAGGGTGTTAATTCAATGCCACCCTCTCATCAGGAAGATGGTGTTCTTAAGTTCAGGTCTGGGTACCCAGTGGGAGGCTGCAGCCAGAGGTCACCCTGTTTCCTAGGGGTTTGCTAGCCAACTTTCTGCTAGAAGCTCAGAGTCACACTCATTTTGCAATGGCTCTTCATCATGATGTCATTCGTTCATTCAGCTGGCATTTATTGGGCTAGCTCTATAGCATACTTGAGTGATAGAAAGACAACAAGAGCCGGGCGTGGTGGCGCACGCTTGTAATCCCAGTACTTTGGGAGGCGGAAACCGGAGGATCCGGGTTCGCGGCCAGCCTCAGCTCTCTCTCTCTCTCTCTCTCTCTCTCCCTGTCTCTCTCTCTCCTTAGTGAGTCCCTCCGCAACTTCGTGAGACCTGGTTTCAAAATAAAGTATAAAAAATAGGGCTGGGGGCGTAGCGCGGAAGTAAAACGCCCCTGCGTTCAATCCCTGGTACTGCAAAAAAAAAAAAAAAAGAAAGAAAGACAACAAGAGCCCCTGCCCCAAGAGGCTTAATCTGGACCCTTTGGAATCCAGAGTGTGAGCCCCCAGGAGCTTGTTTACTTATTAACTGCACTACAGTCATGCTTAGGTTTTCTTCAGACTCTTCTGTCTCTTCAGTTCTCCCTGATTTGGGACAGTTACCCAAATCATGTCACTGAGCTTCTTCTGCCCTAGTGTGCCCAGTAGTGCAAAGGATAGCAGCTGTCATTTACAGTGGAGTCATTATGTGCTAGGTAAGCACTTCACACACCTTGTCTCATTTAATCCCCACAAAAACCATATGAGGTAGGTACTGCTATTATTCCTGTCTTACAAGTGAGGGAATGAGGTTCAGAGGAACCGTTCCAAGATCTCATAGGCAGATTAGTGGAAAAGCTGGCACCCAAACCCAGTTTTGTCTGACTCTAGTACCCAAGCTCTTAAGATCTGAAGTTCCCCAGCAAAGGCTGGGGATGTACTCCGTTACACAGTGCATGCTTTGCATATGCGAGGCCCTGGGTTCCATCCCCAGCACCAAAAAATAAAGTTGACTCCACCACATTAAACATTTTTAGAAATCTGGTAAAGGCACATTTGAGGCCAATAATAAAATTGCAGGTTTCTGTGGCAGAAACCGAGCTCATTCAAGGTTTGGAAGATAGTGGAAGGATTTTGGATTAATATCAGGTGCCTTCTTTCCTCTCAGGAGACTTCTAACTCATCTAAATCTTTCTTAACTCATCAGGAGTGCATGTGTTGGGTCCCAAGAATCCAACGCCTTTCCTTTGAGTAGGTATGATTAACTCAGAACATGACTGAAAAGCATTTTCTACTTAATAATGTATTTTTTTAAAACAAGATTCTCTCATAATGGGATAGATCAGAATGTCTTGATTCCTCCATGCTACTACCAGCATACTTTAAGAAATATGGTTTTCAAGCCATATTTAACCAGTTAGATATACTATTCATTTATTAATGCATATATAATGTGTTCTAAGTCACAGATGCAGTATTGCTGATACAGATGTAGTACTCTGGGCTAGACCCCGAGTTACACGGGCTAGGCCCCAGTTTACACAGGCTAGACACCAGATTACACAGATTAGATCCAAGTTTATACACAGGCTAGATCCTGGCTTACACAAGCTAGATGGCAGCTTACATAGGCTAGACCCCAGCTTACATAGGCTAGACCCTGGCTTACACAAGCTAGATGCCAGCTTACATAGGCTAGACCCCGGCTTACACAGGCTGGACTTCATCTTACATAGGCTAGACCCTGACGTATACAGGTGAGTGAATCACAGCCCTGTCATTCAGGCTACAGGGGAAGTAGAAAATTGAAGGAATAACTGAAGATAACTGGGCTACATGAGTGCAGGGAGCACATGGTCAGCTCTATTGTGGAGTCAGGGGAGATGGAAAAGATAAAGACTAAAGAGCTTCAGGTGATGGTTAAGACAACAGAGGTGGCAGCCATCCCAAGTGGCCGGCTTCCTTCCTTCCTGCGGACCTCCCTTGTTTCAGACTCCTCCACAGCTTGCTGGCTCTTCCTGGCACCCACCCATCTGCTCTCTGCCTGTGACTCCTGTCTCAGCTTTCATGTCCTCGAGCTCCTGACTCCATGGAATTAGCTCCCTATACCCACCCACCACCCTGAATTCTGCCCCACAGGCCTCATTCCTTCCCATCCGCACTTCCTCATACCTCATAGCAGAGGTGGAAATTTGGGCAAGGGCAAAAAGAAAAAGAAATAAAGGCACAAACAAGTGTGGCCTGTGAGAGAGCTGCATGTGGTTTGGAATGGGATATCACATAGGAAGAAAGGACAAAGGGAAATGAGGCTGAGTAGGTAAAAGTGGATCAGCAAGGGTGTAGTGCACCATAAAATAGAGCTCCGGTTCTATGTGAGAGGCAGGGAAAAGCTATGGAGTGATTCCAAGGTGGAACGATAGCAGCAGCTTGGAAGTTGGATTGGAGGAACACGTAATTTTCTTGGACAAACTTCAATGAGACAAATACTTCTTATGGACACTGGTCTTCTATTAACACAGCCCCAAATCCGCTAGATTTCCCCACCATCGTGTCTCATTCTTGATGCATATTGCTACTATGGTTAAGTCTTCTAGAATATAAATTTAATGCGCCTTATTTAGCTGGGTTGCCTCATCCTGCAGTTATGATATTATTATATATTATTGTGGTGCTGAGTTTCATCAAGTTAGTCTTAGCTCATTGTTGCAGTCAGTCTGTCCTTCTTAGCTGTGGGCCATCTACAAATTTAATAATCATTGTTTCTGTTCACAGCAAAATCATTAATAAAGCTGTTAAACAGAATGTAGTACAGTTCAGAACTGTGTTGCACAGCAATATTAGAGTTCACCTTCAGGGAGAAGTTGATTTATAAGTCAATAAGTTTTGAGTAAGTTGTTCAGTCAGCAACAAGCCCACATGGCTCCAGTCTCGGCAAGTCTTGGCCTTGTTGGAATAGAAGTGTTGAATGTTTGTATCATTTCTCTGGTCTACCAGTCTGGCACATCAAGACATCTGGTATCTAAGTGGGAAATGAGTCTACTTTTCTGTATTATCCAAATATTCTACAGTGTTGTTTTTTAAGCAGGATGTTATGGTAAGGTTTAAATAAACTTCCTTTGCTGTGCTTTTTTTTTTAAATCCATTCAGTTCATTTGAGATTTCCAGTATCTCAAGGGGTAGTAGAATCAGGGATGGGGTGGGGGTTCAAATGAATTTCTTGACCTCAAAGATTAAAAAGTCAAGAGGTAGGGCAAGAATTTGAAACACCTTGAGATGAGCCAAAGTTAGTTCTCATCTTACCCTGACCTTCCCATCCCCGTATGTGAACACAAAATAAAATAATCTAAGCTGGGTAAAGGACAGAGAAAGTGTGAAAGAGCATGAGCATTTGATGCTGGGGGTAGGGAGTAGGGCCCCTACCTACAGCCACAGGTCAAGTCAAAGAAGAGGCTGGAAATAGCTGAACTCTTTAGAGATGTAAAAGCAGGCGGGCCTCAGGTACCAGTGGCATGAGATGGGGTAGAGTCGTACCACAGAGATGGCTTCGAGGGAGCTCTTGAACAGAATGACCTACGGGGATGACACAGAGCCAGATGGGAGAGCAGGTGAACTCCCAGTGTCCCAAGTAGGAATTCAGCTGAGAAAGAGGAAGACCTGAGGATAAAGTCATCTGACTGTGGCCAGAGGAAACACCAGAGAGGAGGGTGGCATGGACCACACAGTAGAAGGTAGTGGAGGATCAGACAGGACATCCAGCAGCAATTCTCCTTTGTGCCTCATCAATTCCACATTTCAAAGATGTCCAGACCAGGCCAGATTAAAATGTAGAAGCAAGTGGTTTCCTCATCCAATACTTGGATTTGCAAAAACTCAGATGTGATAACCAACCCCAGGGGAAGGGCATGAACAAAGAAAGCAATCCTGAATGCAACCAAGTTTAATTCCAAAATGACTTCGAAATCATGAAATGTCTCTGACTTTACTCAAATATAATTAGATTAAATTTTCTGAAAGAAAATCCTACCAAAAATTTTCAAAACTCACTTTCTTTGCAAATGTAAATATATTAACTATATTCCATCTCCCACTTTCATAATAAAAGGGGGAGAAACAATGAAAAGGGAGAAAACAGGACTAGCTGTGTACAGCTCAGGATGGAGTCCATGCTTCTTTCTCTGCTACGTGTATATCATCAGCCCAAGAATCAGCATCAGCCTTACCTAAAGTTTCCAGGGCTAATTTCTTCCTGTTTCATAACATTGGGGTAGTATTCACATTGCAGGCTTTCTGCTTGGCATGACTTCCAACAAAGCCCAGACAGTTTCCAGCATCTGGGTCTCTCAGTTCATGGAAAATGCCCAGAAAACTTCCCAGAAAAGCCACATGGCTGGTTCTCTGTTGCCCCTCCCTGGGTCTCAGTTCCACTTTGAGCCACTTCTTCTGACATTTCACCTGCAGACTTTTTTCCTTAATGGAGAAAGATGGACTCAAAAGGACTGCTGAGACGTTCTGTTCCCGGTTGTCACCAGTCGCATTACATCATGGTCCCAGGTAGTGACCATCCTTTCATGGCCCTAAGACAACGCTGATCTGGGTACAAGCAAAGAAAACTCTGCTGAGTTGACAATGTTCCCAGCATGTCTTCTGTGGTCCTGTGTCTTTTTTAGTTGTCCTTTGGTACTTTGGTAAACCTCCGCTCATCTCTGTCCACCAGGCCACACTTTGGGGCCTCCAGGTTTGTAGCAAAGCCCCTGGCATTCCTGCTTCTGTGTTACTATCATGGTGCTCCTCTTATGGTATGTCCCTTATCTCCTATTAAACAGCTTAAGACAAAGCAAAACAACCTGCTGTGTGCAGGGCCAGGGAGACTGAATCTTCCCCTTAGCCTGGGAAGACGTTCTGACAGGTAGCGCTGTGGGTCTGGCCCCAGGCACTGCTGGAGAGGGGCTGCAGGTCCACTTCAACGCTAAGTCCTTGGAAACCCATGCCCCACAGTCTTGAAGTGATTGACTTGGCCTTGCAAGCAAATATTTTCTTTTTTTTTTTTTTTTTTT